>JAJOOS010014586.1:0-47917 GCA_029582725.1 Solanum chiquidenum | reverse complement strand
CCTCATATGTCGAGGACAAGACTTTTCTATTCTAATTTTATGATAAGGTTCTTGTAGTAGACTTAATAGACTTCTTTTGATTGTAAAGGGCCGTGTCCCTACTTATGTTTTGTGATTGTGTCTAAGATGGGCATGTGAGACTTAGACTTCCGCTGCGTATTTTTAAAGTTGTTTTAATGAAGTTTAAATGTGTGGATGTAAATAAGTTTTTCATTCCGCACTATTTTCATTATTGAATGCAATGAATGACTATGTGGCTCGTATAAGACCCTTTCGGGGTCGAATACGCCATGTTACGACTAGGGGGTACTCTCGGGTCGTGACAATTATCATACCATAAGGAAACCATTCCACAACATCCTAATAAGTCTCCTTGTGCAATGTAAAAGTGAAGTCCCATAACCCCACTCCTACCAAGTAAACCCATTAAGAAGTCATAGTAGCGTTCCTATCATATTCTTTATCTTATTGTTATTAGGAAATATTAGCCATAACCGACATAGACCATGTGAGCTACATGGAAACCGGTGTCATATAACCCCACACCAAAAGAAGGCGTTCTTACTTGCCGAAGGTAGAACTAATTATATTTAGCTTCTAAGTGGATCCACTAGCTAAGTCCTATGTTTGGCACATAATTATGGGATAAGGAGATTGCTACTAGAAACCCAACCTATTGCATTAGAGGAGGAGCTTTCATCTTATGAGTTTACTATAGATAACCCAATCTATTGCATTAGCAGAGGGGCCTTTTCCTCATTGTCCATATCCACTCGGTACTAAGTATTATTTCCCAATTGTACAAAATTAGTATGGAATTGTGTCTACATGTTTGAAGGCATACTTTACCCTTCGTTCAATACAACTCACTAAATAGCTCATAGATTCATTTAAGTGAGAACTACTTTTCACCTTAGAATCATCATTATAGGGTAAGTAGCTTTCACCTCATTATTCATAGTGTTTTCATGAGAACTAGCCCTTCAATCAACAGAACAACATCAACATCATCCTAGACAATTTATACATAAACATGTGTAAGGATAGGGGACATTAATCTTCCAAAAACACCTCAATTCACACAATATTCATAGGATTCTCACATTTTCAAGTGAGTTCATAAGTTCATCAATAACTATCAAGAATCATGAACAATCCTTCACAATTTACCCATTGCAAGGTCATGAACCAAATATCACACTTACATTAAGAATATACTATCATCAACATGAATAAGGCAAGGTTTCATAACCAAATTAACATCACCACAATACATTGTAGAAATCACCTTGCATTAAGACCTTAATTGAAATTCATGAAATTGGGGTCATAGGGTAGTTCATGGGTTCATGGGGAGTTTTACTATAAAATCACCATTAAAACATCAAATCATCCATAATATACATCAAATAACATAATGAAAACATTTTTAGGAAGAACCCATGACTAGATTTAAACCCTAGTTTTTGAACAATAAAACCCATTTTCAAAATTGAGTTGAGAGGGCTTCATGGAGGAAAGTATTCCATGAATCAAGGTCCCCGTACCTTTTTTTATGTTAACCCATGAAATTTGAGTGAAGATCTTGACGCTTGAACCCTAATCTCGACCTTCTCCTTTGTTCTTCAATGGATGAACTTCTTAGAGAGAGAAGAGAGAATTTGGAAGACATTTTAGGAGTTATGAGAGTTAAAAGACTTGCTTGATACTTAAAAATACTTTAATATACTTAAAACAACTAAATATAACCATCCAACACCCTAACATAATTAATTAGTAAATTACCAAACTGCCCTCATCTAGGTCGAGTCCTTGACAGATATGTAGACTATGTTCATGACTTCCCCACCTACGGACTATAGGTGGGACTACGGAGCGTGGTGTGCTTTCATTCGTTTGGGTCATACAGGGGAGGTTCAAGTCCATGGTGTGGAGACTAAGTCTCAACTCACAAGACTTATCCATGGAGCGTGAACAAGTCCACAGACCATGTTGCACGTCCGTGGAAAGGGGTTGAGACATGGAATTTTTGGGGATTTTGGTGGAGGCTAAGGCTGGTCTCACGACTCCCATCTACGGGGCGTGAGCCAGTCCACGCCTCATGGTCCTTGTCTCGTGAATGAAGCTGCATTTGGCAACTTTTGGAGTAGCCTTTTGGCTCTCATCAAGGACCTTTGGGGGGGTCCTTGTGGGAGCCTTGCCTTGACTTATAAACTCTAGGACCTTAGTACTAGGTTAGGGAACTTATTTTACGACTCGAATCTTGACGTTAACCCACTAACCTCCTTGAACCTCAATATTAGGTCACATGCTTAGTCTCTAGATTAACCTAGCATTTTCCGGAGTGTTACAACTATGAAGTCCATATTCAAATCTTCCCACTTCCAAGTAGTAATGCTTATGTATTGGGATAAACCTCCCGATTTCTGATGCTCAACCTTAAATTTTTCGAAATTAGGACACTTAGCCACAATTCCCACAATATCCTTCTTCATCCCATTCCACCAATAGATCTCCCGCAATTCACGGTATATCTTGGTTACTATGAATAGAATAGCGAGAACTATGGGCTTGTGACAAGAATTGTTCCCTTAGGTTATCAACATTCAGAACACATAAATGTCATGACCCAAGGTTAGCCCCTAGATGCAACACGACGTATTTTACCCCGAAGGGGTCTCATACAAGCCTCATAGCATTTATTGCATTCGATAATAGAATTAGTACATAATTAAAAATTATTTAAAATCCATACAATCAAAATACTCATTTAAAACACTTGAAAACGCAGCGGAAGTCTAATGTCTCACATGGCCATCTAAAAACAACATCCGAGACAAAAGTAGGGTCACGGCCCTTTACAATAGAAAAGTTTAACAATAGTCTATTACATGAAAAGAAATGAAACTTCAAGTACTTGTCCTCGATCTATGAGGACATACCACTTAGTCTTGGAGAACCTCAAATCCAAGCTTCAACTAGAGAGAAAGTAACTCACTTGCCGGAACCTACACTTGTAGTAAACATGAAGAATTTGGGTTAGTACAATTTAGTACTAAGTATGATATCCATGCAAAAACCATGCTTAAAGCGGACATTTTATTTGAAGTCATGCTATGATGCCATTTTGATAAAACTTCATGAACATAAGTATAAAAGGCATAATATTCAAACATAACCAACATACAAGTTATTTCACTACATTAGAACATAATCAACATATAAATCCATTACCTTCACATTAAGCCTTAACCTCAAGTAATCTTCAAGCTATACCTTGTGCAATATATGGATAGCGTCCCATACCACCATCCACACTAAAGTGCCACCTTAAGGTCATCAAAAGTGGACCTACCATCCAACCTTTCCATCTTCAACAATACTCATACATAAGAGACATAAACCTTTCATAAGTCATATCAAAACAGAAGGACCATCATCTAGGGCAACTCTAAGTCTTACTTGTGCAATGTGAAAGTAGCATCCCATACTACTACTCACGCTAAGTAATACTTTGAAGTCACCATAGACAAGGCATATTCATATACAATAAGTCATAACAAGAAAGTAACTCTTAATACAATCCAAGTATAGCATGTATCATCTCATTTAAGCATATAAGTCAACATTCTTCATTAACTTCATTTAGGACACCTTCATACATTAGCAATTAAGACTTAGAGAACTCCCTATGACCCTCTCAAAGCATACTCGTGCAATGCATGGATGGCATCCCATACTACCACCCACACTTCGTAGAAATCCCCAAAGAAACCATAATGCACATCTCACATGATGGGAATAAGTGTTTAACCGACATAGACCATGTAAGCTTGACATGGAATCCGGTGTCATGAAGCCCTACACTGTAAAGGGGTGGTCTACTTGCCTAAGGTAAGACCGGTAACATTAGCTTAGGTGGATCCACTACCTAGACCTATGTGGGCACATAGTTAATACATAAGAAAGACGTTCATTGAAATCTGGCCGAACGTAGGGAAAACTTCCATCTTACTATATCTTTTCGGTGCTTAGCCCACATTCCCATAGAGTACTTTCATTTACATTATATTATTGTACTAGATAGGGCCACCAACATTAGGCCTACCGACCCTAAGTACATTACATTAGAAGGATAGCTCATTGACTTTCCTAGAAAGGGTCACCACTATTAGGTCTACCGCTTCAAGGTTCATCATTTCACACAAGAAAGGGCCACCACCATTAGGTCAACCTCTTCAACGTTTAACATCACATTAGTTCCTAGACTCCTTATGAAGGTCCACCAACATTAGGTTTATCGATCCAAGGTTTAGCCTAGAATACTTCATCATTCATTCATTCATGAAAGGCTACCAACATTAGGTCTACCGATTTAAGACATTTAGACATTAAGTCAAGATACATTAATTATTCATGAGAATGATGCCTAAGCCTACCAATTCAAGATATCACAATCACCTTAACATTCATTTATACAAAAATAGGATGCATAAGCCTACCAATTCAAGATATACAATTCATAGAAGAAAACCCTTCACATTCTATCATCATCATTCATGAGTGTTAATTGAGAATATGTTTTCAATCATAAAACTTTTACATTGTAAACATGATCATCATACTATCATAAAATTCACATCATAATCATACCTTAACCTTCATACTTTGCCTTTCAAGGCGATGGATCATATTCATCCACACACCTTAGATCAACACAATTAGGCAAGAGTAATAACATAATTTCAACATTCTATATTCATAAACACAAAATCAATTCACATACTTCATAATCAATCAATTCCCAATCACAAATCACAACATAGGAATTTGTGGGAAAACATGGGTTCTAGGAATATCTCATCTTAATTCATCTTTAAATCCACAATTGATTCATAATTCAATGCAATAAAGCCATTAGAAATCCTTTTGAATCAAACCCATGCATAGATTGAAATCTAGGGTCTTTGTAGAAACATTGGAGACTTGCAATCACATTTGAAATTGGCTCCTTGAAAGATCATAAGTCAAGGATGAAGACTACCATACCTTTAATGGAAGAATCCCACGAAAATACCTGGAAAAACCTGAAGTCTTAACCTTGGAAGCTTGAATCCTTCACCTCCAATTGAGGTTTCTTAGAGAGAGAACTTTTGGAGAGATGGTTTCTAACTTTGGGGTGTTTTGAAATAATGAGTTGAAAATGTGTTTTAATACTTTAAATACCCTTAAAATATGTTAATAAACCAATAATAACCGTCCATTAACTCAACTAACCAAAGGACGAATTTACAAAGTTTCCCCTCTACTTGGCCATTTTGGACAACAACACAATGGTGATCGACGAACCCCCATCCACGAGCCGTGCTGGCAAGTCGAGGTTTGGTTCTGTGGGTTTCCACTTGGGACCTTGACCCACAAAGGTCATCCATGGGGCGTGGATGGACCTACAGGGCGTAGGTCCCATTCGTGGTTCACTAGATTTTTGGCAGCTTTTTGGTTTCAAGGGGTCTTGGGGGTTAGGCTTTAGGGTCCTCTTCAAGGACACCTAGGGTGGTTCTTGGGAAGTCTTACCTTGACGTTTAGCCCCTAAACCCCTCAACCATGGCTCGGGACACATTCTACCACATGAAATCTCACAACAACTCCAACACACACTAATTAGGTTCTAGTTTCACTTATTCATTTTACGGGTTGTTACATTATCCCCCACTTAGGAACATTCATCCTCGAATGACACTTTAAACACATTAAGAGGTTAGCGACTCAAGACTAGCAGCCCATCATGCATGCAACATCATAAACAATGCAGAAAACTAAGAGGGAACATCAACTCCTTCTCAAACAACTCCATGCAACTCAAGAAAGTAAAAACTACATCTACAAACTCATTATGTACGAAAACTTCAACATTAATCATTATATTGGAGGAATTACCTTATCCAACTCATATCATGCTCATCACAACATCATTAATCAAATTATGCAATTTCTTCGTAAAAACACAATTAGGCATGTTCAACAATTCACCTCATGAAGCATATAGAGAACTCATACTAAATGCAATTCAACATGATTAACATAAATCATATAAACTCATTTTCTCATTTAAACATAAACTCATCAAGAACATGCATAACATAAGGAGACCATGGAAACACATATTTACATATGACTCCAAAACTTGGAACAAGCTGAAGGAACTCTTGGTCTCAAGCTTGAATAAGAATAGAAGGAAAGATATAAGGATATCGGAACTCTCAACAACCTTACTATTCAACATACTATCCCTCACTTAGGAGAAAACCCAACTAAGGCTAACATGAAAAACAACATAAGAACCACAACAAGACATTCACAAATATAAGGAACTATCACATACCGGTGCCTTCATTCAGATGATCTCCTTTGTCTTTGTTAGCTTGAAGAACATAGAAATGGTTTCTCTTTAGAGCATCAATATCCGAGCCATTAAGAGAATCTTGTTTGGCCTCCCTTCCTCTAGCTGTAAGATTAGGACAATCATTCACTTGGTGATCATTCTTCCCACAACCATAGCACCCACTAGTACCAGCTAGGCACTTCACATGATGCTTCTCTCAGCAATTGTGGCAAGTAGGTTTAGCAAATTGAGGTCCACTACCTCTCTCTTGGTTATCATTAGGAGTGTTTGAAGAATCTTGGTCTGGAGCTCACTTCTTGAACCTAGGTTGACCTTGCGCATCGGGCCTAGACCTCTTCAACCCCCTATTTTTCATCTTAAGTTTGGACTCCTCAATAGATTAAGCATACACCATAAGCCTAGAAATGTTCATGTCATCATGGAGCATTGCCGTACAACAGTCTTCCTCAACTAGGTCGGATGCACCGGTCACAAACCTACTCATCTCATCCGTAAGGTTGGACACCAAAGATGGAGCATACTAAGACAATCGGGTGAATTTCATGGAATACTCGCCCACACTCATGCTACCTTGCTTAAGGTTGATAAACTCCTCCACCTTACATTCCCTCTTCTTACGGGGAAAGTACCTCTCAAGGAACAATTTCTGAAAATCTTCCCATTCTATAGGACCCACTCATATAGGCCTATTGATCTTCTATTGAGTAAACCAAATTTGGGCAATATCCTTCAATTGGTAGGAGGCTAGTTCCACTTTTTCCCTAGAAGTAACCCCCATAGCATTGACTATCTTATACACCTCATCCAAAAACTCTTGGGGATCCTCTCCGACTTTAGAACCAAGAAATATTAGAGGATTCATCCTCCTAAAGTCTCTCAACCTAGAAGACATAGTGCGCACAATAGGGTTCACATTCGCCTCAACACCCCTGGTAGCTTGAGCCGTCATGGCTTGAGCTCTAGTAGTTACGGCTTGAGCCATCATCAAAAGAGCCGACTTAACTTCCTCATTGGACATAGCCGGAGCCCCAACCGGAACTTGGTTCCCTTGAAGAACTTGGTCACCTTGAATGTCACGCCTAGAGGCTACCCCTTGGACGTGGAAACGGGACCTAAGATCAAGAGTGGCCCCAAGCTAACCATGCTGGCATAACATGCGCATACTAAGAATAATAAATTGAATGCGAAAGCTGAAAACATTAAATAAACTGAAATGATGGGGAATACCCACATACTACATCTGAATATAAAAATCTAGAGTTTTAATATAAAAGAGATATCAAACTCAAATACTGAGCTGAAACTAACTATGTCTGAAAATAGCCTCTAACTGACTAGAAATGCTGGGACAAGCCCCAACTAAGTCTAGCAAAACTGAAACTAAAGGACTAAAAATACTGAAAAGAAACTCATGACTATTATCCTCAGAGAATGAGAACTCACCATTGATTATGCTGCCTGAAGATTGGAAACTGATCTCAGCGTGATCTGGATGCTGAGAACCTAAACCTACATCACAAGAAGATGTACCGCAGAGTATGCATCAGTACTTGAAAGGTACTGAGCATGTAGGGTAGAATAGAACTAAAATAACATATAACTTAACAAAGCGAATAAGCAATGATATAATGTGAACATGATATAGATACCGAATGCTGAGATAACTGAATGCAGTGACCTATTTATAACATGCTAAAACTGAATACTAGATATACTAATAAATGGTCAATGCAATAGAATCTGACTAAACTGTGGGAACTACTAATAACCGACAATAAAACAACATGAGCTAAATGTGGAGTCCGATGTATACGCCATCAAGAGGACCCAATATACCCTGCCATAGGTATAGAGGCATGTTGACGTGATCACTGAAATGATGCCCACAGATGGGACTTACAACTAACGTGGCTAGTAGTTCTGGGACTATTTGGGTGCGATGAACCTTAGTCCAACTCGGTATTATGCTACTCCCAATCGATTAAATAATTAACACATTATAACTAAATTTATGTAAGTTACTGGATAGCTCAAACTGAACATGCAAACTGAGAATGCAACAATTAAACTGATATTGATGCATTAATAACTTAGGCATGTATAACTGAATAACTGAAATATCTGACCTAGCATGTGTAATTCAAGAACTAAAGAAATACATAGCTAGGGTTCTGGAATTCATGCAATAAACTGAATATTAACATACTAATCTGATTTGGATCATTCTAACAGCTAAGAACCCAATAATTTTAACATTCAAGAAACCCTTGGTCTACTCATAATAAGGGAATCAAGAAACTGACTGAAAACTAGGGACCTAATGGGTGAAAGGAACCCACTAGTGAAATCCCACATACTGGTGACGAATTACACGGAGAAATCCTTAGATTTCTGGGCTGGAACTGAAGAAAACTTGTTGTCTTCTTGAACTAGGGTTCTTCACTTCTTTCTCCTCTTAGCCTTCTATTTTTTCTAAGTTTTATTAATGATTTGACTTAAGTAAGTTCTAGTTATGTTTCTAGGCTTAAATTAACTAAAACCACATAATTTAGGGTCTAACGCCGTAGCTTAGGGATCCAACAAAATAGGAAAAGACCAAAACACCCCTGACTTAACTGATGTGGGAGTGATCGACGGACGGGATCTACGGGCCATGGATTGAATGAAGGTCCGTGCTGGTCGATCGTAGTTCATGTCAGAGGCTGGGTAAAGGAGTCTTGATCCACGGACACAGATCATGGACCGTGGTCTGACCTACGGACCGTGGTCTGACCTACGGACCGTGGGTCGAAACTTAGCCGATTTTCTGAGTTGGATTTGGAGAGAGGTTGCAGTGGTAAACCACGGACCACCAGCATGGGCCGTGGTCTGACCTATGGTCTGTGGATGGCAACCGCGGGTTGCACCTGCAACTTCTCATAATCTGCATTTTTCGTCTGTTTCAGATACGGGGTGTTACATTATCTCCCCATTGGGACCATTCGTCCCCGAATGAATACTCAACTAGCTGAAATGGTGGGAGAGGGTTGCAATTCCTACCACTAAACATTGAGAACTGAATTTCTGACTGAACTGAGTTGCAAGAACATGCAAATACGCTGAAAATGCAAGTACAAACTGAATGAACATGATTCTGAGGCTGAATTTACGCATGAATGACTGAAAAACTGAAGAGGAACTATTAGCTCAAGATGGAGTGGAATCATAAGGAAAGAGGTGAGGATACTTGGCTTTCATTGCCGCTTCTGCTTCCCAAGTAGCTCCCTCTATGGACTGACTCCTCCACTAAACCTTGACTTGCTGGAAATTGGGGCACTTAGCCACAAAGTCTGCTATATCTCTTTTCATACCATTCCTCAAATAGATTACCCGCATATCACGGTACATCTTAGTGGCACCTGGATGGATAGATATCTGGAGTTATGGGCCTCTGCAAGAATATGTTGTCTCAACTCGCCCACATTAGGAACACATAATCGATCCTGGTAGCGAAGCACACCATCTCCACCTTGGGAGAAAACCTCCACTCTCTGATTGTGGACTACACCCTTATGCTCTAGCAAGATTGGATCACTGTCTTGCTTTTCCTTAACCTCTACTACCAAAGAAGATTCTGCCCTATTTTGAACCGTTACACCACCATCTGATATGCTCATAACACGAACTCCTAGGTGAGCAAGTCTTTGAACATCCTTTGCTAGCTCTCTTCTTTCTTCCTTAACATGTGCTACACTACCCATGGATAATATCCTAAGAGCATCTGCTACTACATTTGCCTTGCCTAGATTGTAATGCACACTCATATCATAATCTTTGAGGAACTCAAGCTGCCTTCTCTGGCGAAGATTCAACTCTTTTTGGGTGAATACATACTGGAGGCTCTTATGGTCTGTGAACACATCTACATGAACACCATACAAGTAGTGTCTTCAAATCTTGAGTGCAAACAGTCATGAGTCGGATAATTCTTCTCATGCACCTTAAGTTTACTGGAAGCATAAGCTATAACCTTACCTCGTTGCATCAACACACAACCTAGGCCGACCCTGGATGCATCACAATATATTACATAACCATCTGGACCCTCTGGTAGAGTCAAGACAGGAGTTGTAGTCAACCTAGTTTTCAGTTCTGCAAAGCTTTTCTCACAATCATCTGACCACTAGAACTTAACCTTTTTCTGAGTCAACCTAGTCAATGGTGAGGCTATGGATGAAAATCCTTCCACGAACCATCTGTAATAGCCCACTAGACCTAAGAAACTTCTGATATATGTAGCAGAGGTAGGTCTGGGCCATTGTTTCGCTGCTTCTTTCTTCTGGAAATCTACTCGAATTCCTTCACTAGACACAATATGCCCAAGGAAAGCAACTGATTGTAACCAAAACTCACACTTGTTAAATTTTGCAAATAATTGGCGATCTTCGAAAGTTTGTAGAACAACTCTCAAATGACTCGCATGTTCTTCCTCATTCCTAGAGTAAATGAGGATATCATCAATAAAGACGATAACGAACATGTTTAAGTACTACTTGAACACTTTGTTCATCAAATCCATGAAAGTTGCAGGAGCATTGGTTAGTCCAAATAGCATAACTACAAATTAGTAATGACCATACCGAGTTCTGAAGGTTGTCTTCGGAATGTCACTACCTCTGACTCTAAGCTGATGATAACCTGATCTGAGGTCTATCTTCGAGAAATGATTAGCACCCTGAAGTTGGTCAAACAAGTCATCAATCCTGGGGATGAGATACTTATTCTTGATTGTGACTTTTTCCAACTGCCTATAGTCAATGCACATTCTGAGAGAATCATCTTTCTTCTTTACGAACAACACTGGTGCACCCCATGGCGAAATACTAGGTTTGATGATGACCTTATCTAGAAGTTCTTTCAACTGCTCTTTCAACTCATTAAGCTCAGCTAGAGTAGTTCTGTAAGGAGGAATAGACATAGGTTGGGTATCTGGAATAAGATCGATTCCAAAGTCGATTTCCCTATTGGGAGGGACCCGAGAAAATCTTCTGGAAACACTTCTGGAAACTCATTAACCACAGGAATGGACTCAAGAATTGGGGATTCAGAAATACAATCCTTAACCCGAACTAGATGATAGAGATAACCCTTAGAGATCATCTTTCTAGTCTTAAGGTAAGAAATGAATCGACCCATAGGCGCTAAGCTACTACCCTTCCAAACTAGAATTGGTTCGTCTGGAAACTGAAAATGAACAATCCTAGTTCTACAATCGACTGAGGCATAACAAGAATGTAACCAATCCATGCCTAGAATGACATCGAAGTCTACCATTTCTAACTCTACAAGATCTGCTGAGGTGACTTTCTGAGAGATTATGACAAGGCAATTTCTGTATAACCATCTAGCTATAACTGGGTCACGACTGAGTAGAGACTGAGAAGGGTTTTGAAAGAGTTTCTGGGCTAACACTGAACTCGACTCCTACATAAGGAGTTACAAAAGACAAAGTAGCCCCTGGATCTAACAATGCATAAAAAGATCAAAGACTCGTAACGTACCAGTGACTACATTAGGAGAATCTTCCTGATCTTGATGAGCCTGAAGAGCATAGAGCCTGTTTTGGCGATGTCCGCCACCTGTACCAGATGAGTTAACCTGCTGAGTCGGGCGACCTGCTGGTGCTGCTGAAGTTATAGACTGAGATCTACCATTATTCCCTCCTTTACCCTGTCTAGAAGGACAATCCTTCAATATATGATCAGACTGACCACACCCAAAACATCCTTCCTTACCTGCAAGGCACTCGCCAATATGGTTCTTACCACACTTAGGGAAAGTTGGGTAAGTTTTGGTACCTATAACACTTCCTTGAGACTTACTGCCTGATGCCCTGCCTTTCTGATCGTTACGAAACCTGGGGATGGAACACTAGCTGATGAAGGGGCTGGAGTCGAAGACTTTTGCCTAAACTGCAAGCGAAATCCACCACCCAATTTCTATTGGGAATACTCGTAGTTACCTATTCTTGCTTTCTTAGTCTCCTTAGCCTGTTCCCTAAGCTTATCACCCTCAACCTGCTGAGCATGAGTCATGAGCCTAGAGATGTTCATGTCTCCCAACAACGTAGCATTCCTGCACTCTGTTTTCACTAAGTTTGACACCCCAAAAAAAAAACTTATTCATCTGAGCCCTGGAGTCAGAAACCATGTGAGGAGCATACTTGGAGAGTTGGCTAAACTTGATCCCATACTCTTGGACCGTCATGTTACCATGCCTTAAGTTCATAAATTCCTGGGCCTTTGCTTCTCTCAACTCTATGGGGAAAATTCGCTGAAACAATCACAGGTAATAAGAGATGCATCTGTACCCCTGTTCTCCTTCCACTGAGTGTACCAGATATGAGCCACATCCTTAGGTTGGTAAGATGCTAACTCAACCCGATCATTCCCAGTTACCTGTAGCACTTCAAAGATCATCTTGACCTCATCAATGAAGTTTTGGGATCTTCTACAACTTGCTATCCTAAGAAATCTGGAGGATTCATCCTAAAAAAGTTTCGCACCCTGGCTGCAGCTGACCAAACATTGGTATTTACCGGAACTAGAGACCGATGATTGTTCTGGTTGGCCACACTCTGAGCCAACATCTTAATAACGTTCCTAAATTTTGCATTCGACACTTCTTGATCAGGGACTGGAAGAGCTGCATTTGCGTGCTTGGCCTTCGCATTCCGGGCATTAGCTCTACGAGGAGGCATGATCACTGAAACGTAGAACATCGAGTTAGAATGGAATTTAGATCATACCTTACGCACGATAAGAGTAACAAGAAAATGAAGATTTCCGAAAACACTTTGTAGCCTCCCCCTCATTAGATGTGGTGCACTTCATACCCATGAAAAGGACTCTACTTAGTGCGACTTTTCATACATCCTAGGACACTTAAACCTAGTGCTCTGATACCAAGTTTGTCACGCCCCAATGATACCCCTTGGATGCAGACACGGGACCTAGGATAACGAGTGACCCCAAGCTAAACCTGCTGGCATAACATGAACATACTAAGAATAATAAACTTAATGCGGAAGATTAAAACATTAAATAAACTAAACTAATGGGGAAAACCCACATACTAGATCTAAATATAAAAAATCTGGAGTTTTAATACAAAAGAGATATCAAACTCAAATAGTGAGCTGAAACTAACTATGTCTGAAAATAGCCTCTAACTTACTAGAAATGTCGGGACAGGCCCCAACTAAGTCTAGCAAAACTGAAACTAAAGGACTAAAAATACTAAAATGAAACTCATGACTATTGTCCTCGGAGAATGAGGACTCACCACTGATTCTGCTGACTGAAGATTGGGAACCGATCTAAGCATGATCTGGATGCTGAGAACCTGAACCTACATCACGAGAAGATGTAGCGCCAAGTATGCTTCAGTAATTGAAAGGTACTGAGCATGAAGGATAGAATACAACTGAAATAACATATAACTGGACAAAGTGAATAAGAAATGATATAATCTGAACATGATATAGATATTGAATGCTGAGATAACTTAATGCAGTGACCAATTTATAACATGCTGAAACTGAATCCTGGATATACTGATAAATGGTTAATGCAATAGAATCTGACTGAACTGTGGGAGCTACTAATAACCGACAACAAAACCACATGAGCTAAATGTGGAGTCTGATGTATACGCCCCCATCGAGAGGACCCAATAGACCCTGCAAGAGGTATAGAGGCATTCAGGCATGATCACTAAAATGATGCCCACAAAGGGGACTTACAACCTACGTGGCTAGTAGTTCTGGAATTATTTGGGTGCATTGAACCCTAGTCTAGCTCGGTATTATGCTACTCCCAATGAATTAAGTAATTAACACATTACAACTGAATTTATGTAAGTTACTGGATAGCTCAAACCTGCAAACTGAGAATGCAACAATTAAACTGATATTGATGCATTAATAATTGAGGCATGTATAACTGAATAACTGAAATGACCTAGCATGTGTAATTCAAGAACTAAAGAAATACATAGCTAGGGTTCTTGAATTCATGCAATAAACTGAATATTAACATACTAATCTGATTTGGATCATTTTAATAGCTAAGAACCCAATAATTTTAACATTCAAGAAACCCTTGGTCTAGTCATAATAAGGAAATCAAGAAACTGACTGAAAACTAGTTACCTAATGGGTGAAAGGAACCCACTAGTGAAATCCCACATATCTGGTGACGAATTCCACGGAGAAATCCTTAGATTTTTGGGCTGGAACTGAAGAAAACTTGTTGTGTTCTTGAACTAGGGTTCTTGACTTCTTTCTCCTCTTAGCGTTCTAATTTTTCTAAGTTTGATTAATGATTTGACTTAGGTAAGTTCTAGTTATGTTTCTAGGCTTAAACTGACTAAAACTTCATAATTTAGGGTCTAAACGACGTAGCTGAGGGGTCCAACAAAATAGGAAAAGACCAAAATACCCCTGACTTAACTACTGTCGGAGTGATCGATGGACGGGACCTACGGGTCATGGATCGAACGACGGTCCATGCCGGTTGACCATAGTTCGTGTCAGAGGCTGGGTAAAGAAGTCTTGATCCATGGACACAGATCACGGACCGTGGTCTGACCTACGGACCGTGGGTCTGTCTGTGCGTCGAGACTTAGCTGATTTTCTGAGCTGGGTATGGAGAGGAGTTGTAGTGGTGAACCACGGACCACCAACACGGGCTGTGGTCTGACCTACGGTCCATGGATGGCAATTGTGGGTCGTACCTGCAACTTCTCAAAATCTGCATTTTTGGTCTGTTTCGGATACGGGGTGTTACATTGAAGACCTAGGGGCTTTTGGGGATGAAATCCTTCACACAAACTCCTCCTCCACTCTCCTTGCGGTAGTCCTTCTTGTATTCATATCCTATAAACATAAGAGAAGGATTAGGAAAAGGACACTTATAGAGCTAAACTCTGAGGCACGACTTCAAGAATAATGAAAGAAGTGTAACTTCCTAACGTCCTATAGCTTCTCGCTCATAGATGTGTCGCGACTCATACTGATGAAAACCACTCTACTAGACGTGGTTTGTGAGACATCGATCCTAAAAATCATTTCCAAAATATTGTGCTCTGATACCATGTTTGTCACGGCCCAAGGCTAGCCCCTAGATTCATCACGGCATATTTAACCTCGAAGGGGTCTCATACAAGCCTCATAGCATTTCATTGCATTCGATAATAGAATTAGGACGGAATTAAAACTTCTTTAAAATCCATACAATCAAAATACTCATTTAAAACACTTGAAAACACAGTGGAAGTCTATTGTCTCACATGGCCATCTAAAAACAACATCCGAGACAAAAGTATGGTCATAACCCTTTATAATCGAAAAGTCTAACAATAGTCTATTACATGAAAGAAATAAAACTTCAAGTATTTGTCCTCGATATATGAGGACATACCACTTAGTCTTGGAGAACCTCAAATCCAAGCTTCAACTAGAGAGAAAGTAGCTCACTTGCCGGAAACTACACTTGTAGTAAACATGAAGAATTTGGGTTAGTACAATTTAGTACTAAGTATGATATCCATGCAAAAACCATGCTTAAAGCGGACATTTTATTTGAAGTCATGCTATGATGCCATTTTGAAAAAACTTCATGAACATAAGTATAAGAGGCATACTATTCAAACATAACCAACATACAAGTCATTTCACTACATTAGAACATAATCAACATATAAACCCATTACCTTCACATTAAGCCATCACCTCAAGTAACCCTCAAGCTATACCTTGTGCAATGTATGGATAGCGTCCCATACCACCATCCAACCTAAAGTACCTCCTTAAGGCCACCAAAAGTGGACCTACCATCTAACCTTTCCATCTTCAACAATATTCATACATAAGAGACATAATCCTTTCATAAGTCATATCAACACATAACTACCATCATCTATGGCAACTCTAAGTCATACTTGTGCAATGTGCAAGTAGTATCCCATACTACTACTCACACTAAGTACTCCTTTGAAGCCACCATAGACAAGGCACATTCATATACAATAAGTCATAACAAGGACGTACCTTTTAATACAATCCAAGTATAGCATGCATCATCTCATTTAAGCATACAATTCAACATTCTTCATTAACTTGATTTAGGACACATTCATACATTAGCCATTAAGACTTTGAGAACTCACTATGACCCTCTCAAAGCCTACTCGTGCAATGCATAGATGGCATCCCATACTACCACCAACACTCCATAGAACTCCTCAAGAAACCATAATGCACATATCACATGATGGGAATAAGCATTTAACCGACATAGACCATGTAACCTTGACATGGAATCCGGTGTCATGAAGCCCCACACCATAAAGATGTGGTCTACTTATCTAAGGTAAGACCGGTAACATTAGCTTAGGTGGATCCACTACCTAGACCTATGTGGGCACACATTTAATACATAAGAAAGACGTTCATTGAAATCTAGTTGAACGTAGGGAAAACTTCCATCTTACCATATCCTTTCGGTGCTTAGCCCATATTCCTATAGAGTAGTTTCATTTACATTACATTATTGTACTAGAGAGTGAAACCAACATTAGGCCTACCGACCCTAAGTACATTACATTATAAGGATAGCTCATTGACTTTGCTACAAAGAGCCACTACCATTAGGTCTACCGCTTCAAGGTTCATCATTTCACAGAAGAAAGGGCCACCACTATTAGGTCTACCGCTTCAAGGTTTAATATCACATTACTTCCTAGAATCCTCATGAAAGGACACCAACATTAGGTCTACCGAACCAAGGTTTAGCCTAGAATACTTTATCTTTCATTCATTCATGAAAGGCTATCAACATTAGGTCTACCGATTCAAGACATTTAGATATTAAGTCAAGATACATTCATTATTCAAGAGGAGGATGCCTAAGCCTACCAATTCAAGATATCACAATCACCTTTACATTCATTTATACAAGAATAGGATGTATAAGCCTACCAATTCAAGATATACAATTCATAGAAGAAAACCTTTCACATTCTATAATCATCATTCATGTGTGTTAATTGAGAATATTCTTTCAATCATAACACTTTTACATTCTAAACACGATCATCATACTATCAATGAATTCACATCATAATCATACGTTGCCTTTCAAGGCCATGGATCATATTCACCCACACACCTTAAATCAATACAATTAGGCAAGAGTAATAACATAATTTCAATATTCTATATCCATATACACATAATCAATTCATATACTTCATAATCAATCAATTCCCAATCACAACATAGGAATTTGGGGGAAAACATGGGTTCTAGGAAGAAATCAACTTAATTCATCCTTAAATCCACAATTCATTCATAATTCAATGCAATAATGCCTTTAAAAATCATTTTGAATCGAATCCATGCATAGATTGAAATCTAGGGTTTTTGGGGAAATATTGGAGACTTGAAATCACTTTTGAAATTGTCTCCTTGAAAGATAATAAGTCAAGGATGAATACTACGATACCTTTAATGGAAGAATCCCACGAAAATCCCTTGAAAAACATGAAGTCTTGACCTTGGAAGCTTGAATCCTTCACCTCCAATGGAGGTTTCATAGAGAGAGAACTTTTGGAGAGATGGTTTCTAACTTTGGGGTGTTTTGAAATAATGAGTTGAAAATCTGTTTTAAAACTTTAAAAACCTTTAAAATATGTTAATAAACCAATAATAACCGTCCATTAACTCAACTAACCAAAGGAGGAATTTACTAAGTTTCCCCTCAACTTTGCCATTTTGGACAGCAACACAGTGGTGATCCACAGACCGTGGATGGGTCCACCAGCCATGCTGGCAAGTCGTGGTTTGGTTATGTGGGTTTCCACTTGGGACCTTGACCCACGAAGGCTATCCATGGGGCGTGCATGGACCTACGGGGTGTAGGTCCCATCTGTGGTTCACTAGATTTTTTGCAACTTTTTGGTTTCAAGGGGTCTTAGGGGTTAGACTTTAGGGTCCTCCTCAAGGACCCCTAGGGTGGTCCTGGGAGTTGTACCGTGACGTTTAACCCCTAAAACCCTAAACCATGGCTTGGGATAACATTCTACCACATGAAGCCCCACAACAACTCCAACACATACTAGTTAGGCTATAGTTTCACTTATTCGTTACAATGAACGACCTTGATATCTTAAGACAGCATCTCCCACTTGAGAGAAAGCCTCAACTGACTTCTTGAGCACCGCTTCTTTCAATTCAACTAAGGTTGGATCAAGACATTGTTTTACTTTCACATCAGTCACAAAAGACGATTCGAAACCATAATAGACCATAAAACCATCCTTGGTGGAATCCACTAGTTGAACTCCCAATCGGGCCAATCTATGAACATCTCGAACCAACTCTTTTCTATCATCATCAACATGTGGCACACTACCCATGGACAACCGACTAAGAGCATCCGCACCACATTTGCTTTAACAGGGTAGTAGAGAACACTCATATCATAATATTTCAATAACTTAAGCCACCTCATTTGGCGAAGATTTAGATATTTTTCGGTAAATACATATTGCAAACTCTTGCGGTCAGTGAAAGCATCCACATAAATACCATACAAATAATGCCTCCAAATCTTTAAGACAAATACAACTTTCGCTAATTCGAGGACATGGGTAGGATAATTCTTCTCATGAATCTTAAGTTGCCTTGAAGCATAGGCAATGACTTTACCATTTTTCATAAGCACACGCCTTAACCCAATTCTAAAGGCATCACAATAAACAATAAAGCCATTTGTACCTTCTGGTAAGGTCAACATCAGAGCACATGTAAGTCTATCTTTCAACTCTTGAAAACTTTTCTCACAAACTTCGGACCATATCAACTTAGCTTTCTTTTGATTCAATGTTGTCAATGGAGAGGCAATCATAGAAAATCCCTCAATAAAATCTTTTATAATAACTGGCCAAACCCAAGAAGCTTCTAATGTCTGTTAGTGATAGAGGTCTAGGTCAGCACTTGATCGCATCCATCTTAATAGGATCTACCTCAATACCCTTACTAGAAATAATGTGGCCTAGAAAAGCCAGGGACCTTAGGCAAAACTCACATTTGCTAAACTAAGCAAAGAGTTGCCTTTCCTTAAGAATTTACAATACAATCCTCAAATGATTAATGTGATCATCCTCACTCCTTGAATAAATTAAAATATCATCGATGAACACAATTACGAACATATCAAGGTACTGTGTAAACACCCTATTCATCAAATCCATAAATGTCGTCGGGGCATTAGTCAAACCAAAAGACATACAAAAAAACTCAAAATGACCATATCGGGTTCTAAAATGTGTTTTTAGAATATCTTCGTCTTTCACCTCAATTGGTGATTACCCGACCGACGATCAATCTTAGAGAAATAACTTGCCCCTTGATGTTGTTCGAACAAATCATCTATTCTTGGAAGAGGATACTTGTTCTTAATGGTCACCTTGTTCAATTGCTGATAATCAATACACATACGGAGTGAACCTTCTTTCTTCCTAAGAAACAACACTGGAGCACCCCATGGAAAGATAATTTGTCGGATGAAACCCTTATCCACCTAATCCTTCAATTGTTCTTCCAACTCCTTAAGTTCTGCTGGAGCCATTCTATAAGGAGGAATATAAATAGGTTATGTATCTGGGAGAAGGTCAATTCTGAAGTCTATTTCCCTTGCGGAAGGAATATCGGGTAGATCATCTGGGAACACTTCTGGAAACTCATTTATAACGGGCACTGATTCAAGAATATGGGTTTCGGAATCCACATCCCTCACCCTAACTATATTGTAAATACAACCCTAAGAAATTATTTTTGTAGCTTTGAGATAAGAGACAAATTGACGTATAGGCATAGAATTTCCCCCCTTTTACTCTAGGATAGGCTCATTTGGGAACTAAAACTTGATTACACGGGTTCTACAATCAATAGAAGCATAACAAGAGTGTAGCCAATCCATCCAAAGGATAACATCAAAATCTATCATATCGATCTCTACCAAGTCATCAAGAGTAACTCTATGGGATAAGGAAATGGGACATCGTCTATAGGCCCTCTTAGCCACAACAGAATCACCAATAGGGTAGACACAGGAAAAGGTTCTAACAACACATTGGAAAGCATATAAAATTTCATAGCCACATAGGAAATCACAAAAGACAAAGTATCTCCGAGATCAAGCAAAGAAAAAACATCTAGTTGGAAAACTTTAAATATACCAGTAACCACATCAGGAGAACTCTCTTGTTCACCTCTAGTCTGAAGTGCATAGAATCGGTTTGCTTAGGAGAATTTGTACCCGAACCACTTGGACCGGATGAAGGATAGGGCTGAGCCCTATGACGACTATATCCATCATTCTTATCAACCGAAGGACAATTCCTTATCTTGTGATCCGTCTTCCCACAATAAAAGAAAGCATTAGAACCCACTAGTCACTTACCCTTATGATTTCTCCCACACTTCACACAAATAGGAATCGAAGACCTATTACCATCTCTTTGAAGTTTGGGGTTTGGCACCCTTTCATTTTTAGGCCTTGGAGGAGCATAAGAAGAACCTTGCCTAGAGAACTTTTGCTGAAATCTTGAACGACCCCATTCACCGGACCTAGAATATGAAAAGTTACCATTATCCACTTTTTCCCTCTGTGTCTCCCTAGACCTCTCCTTAAGATTTTCCTCTTCAATTTGTTGGGCATGCACCAAACGACGAGATATGTCCATGTCATGGACAAGCATAGCAGTGCGGCACTCTTCAACTACCATGTCAGACACACCTGACACAAACTTACTCATCTTAGCCCTACAATCCACCACAATAGAAGGACCATATTTGGACAATTGGGTGAACCTCAAAGCCTATTCACTCACGCTCATATTTCCTTTCCTACGATTAATGAACTCGAGAACCTTGTCCTCTCTAATCTCTAGATGGAAGAATCTATCAACAAAAGCACTTTTAAAACACTCCCATTCTATGGGACCCGCTTCTACATGCCTTGCCTCTTTCTATTGTTTGAACCAAATATGTGCAACACCTTTGAGTTGGTAAGTGGGAAATTCCACCTTCTCTACCGGAATCACTCCCATCATAGCAAGTACCTTATATACCTCATCGATAAACTCTTGAGGGCCTTCCGCACCCTTGGAGCCATATAATTCTGGATGGTTCACCCTTGTAAAACCCCTCACTCTTGATGTCGCTGTACCCACATTTGGGTTCAGGGGGACTACCACCTCTCTATTGTCTTGTGCCATCACCGCTTGAACCAACACCTAAAAAGCCGACATAACTCCCCATTTTTTATATTCTCAGCCAATGGGTCAATCGAAGCTTGAGGAGGAACGTTTTGACCCACATTGTCTTCCTCATTCCTTCTAGCCGCCCTTCTAATAGTCATATCCTAAAAACTGTCGGGTAAGGATTAAGAGAAAGACCTTATAGTGTTAATCTCTATGGAATGACTTAGAGAAACGAAGTTGTGAGATTTCCTAAGCATCTAGTAGCCTCTCATTCATAAATGTGGCGCGCTTCAAACTTATGAACAAGACTCTACTTGACGTGGTTTTGAGACATCCTAGAATCATTCTAAACCTTGTGCTCTGATTACAAAGTTTGTCATGACCCAGGGGTAACCCCTAGATTTAACAAGGCATACAAGACCATGAGAGGCCTTATACAAGCCACTTAGCATAATAAAAGTCTTTAAAAAATGAGATGAAGTCTAATACATGTGTCTTAAACAATCTAACATATGAAAAATCTTGGGACATAGCCCATACAATAGTTCAAACATGAAAAAAAAGACATTAATGGGAAATGGTGGTCAAATCCTCGAATGCTATTAAGACTCACCAAATCTTCACTCTGTGATCTACTATGATCCTAGCCACGAGTGTGAGAATCAATATCATCGGACCATACATTTGGATAAGAAATGTAGGAAAGAGTATGTGTTAGTACAACCATGTATTAAATATGATAGCTTACATAAACATCAATGTGGGCATAACATAAGCATTAGTCAACATAAGACATAAGCCATAATCATAATCAATACATATAAAAAACATTATAAACAAGGAAGAATACTTCGTTAAGTAACCTCAACTTACCCTTAGTCAAGACTTTGGTCATCCGATTCTAGTCATGCTTACATCATGAAAGGTAACTCAAGCAACAATCCAAGTTATTCATCTTCATAACGTAAACCACATTATTCATACTTAATTTTAGAGACAGAGTGATTGACCTCTTTGCCTAACTTACAAAGGCTGATGGTTATTCACTTCTTTTCTTACTTAGTTTTAGATTATGGGTACTCGTCTCCACAACCAACATCATATGACATGGGTACTCGCCTCCACATCATTTCATAAGGATCATGGGTACTCGCCTCCATGCCCGATCATCATAATAGGAACATGGGGAGTTGCCTCTTGTTCATTCTAAGGAATATGGGAAATCACCTCATATCCTTCTCATATAGAGGTAAAGGGTAGTCACCTCTAGCCTAATCAATTACTTAGTCTTTTAGTCTAGATTCATTTTAGGTGAGCAATACTTTCAACCTAGAATCATTTATGTGAGAAGACCTTTCATATTCATACATTCATGCTTAGCAATTCAGGTGGGAAGTATCTCTTCAACAATACCACATCAACAATCAATAATTCATAGTCTAGGCTTTACTCTCAAAGCACTTAACATCATGTTCATCATATATGCTTTAATATCAATCAATTATAATCATAACTCATCAATCCTATTACGATATATCTAAATTCATAAAGTTTATTTTCATGGCATCAAACCCAATTATATCGATTCTACCCTAGAAACATAGCATATGCATGGGTATATGTAATTTCATCTTACAATCATGTAATTCTATAAATTCAAACAGAAACAATCATAATCCAACCATTTGGATCAACATTCACCATAACCCACAACAATGGAAGAAACCCTTACTCAAATAGGGAATTTAGAATTCACAATTGGGGAATCTAAAGGTGCTCCATGGATGAAAGGAATTCATGAATGAAAATTAATCATACCTTAATCACAAATCCCACAAAATCTTGAAGATTGGATACTTGACTTGACCTAGCTTAAATTCTTCCTTCTTCTTCCACTTTCTAGAGAGAGAATGTTTTAGAGAAGAGTTTTGGGACTTCTCTGGGGTATTGAAATAATGACTTGAATGGGGGAATTTGGGGGTTACAAATGTTTATATAGGTGTTTTAGACTTAGGCAAAATGACACCACATTGATTTAATTAAAATAGAAAAAGACCCAGGTGCCCTTACAATAACTCCCCGCTCACGATCCACGAGACCCCATCGATAGATCATGATCAGGATGATAGAATGTCCTACACGACCATTATTTGGTAGTTTGAGTTTGGTTTCTGAGGGTTCGACCTATAAACCCTGGACTCTGGATTGACGAACCGACGATCAACTTATGGTCCATCCTTGTCGACCATCGATAAGTTCAGAGATTTTGGCATTTTTTTGTCTGAACCACGGACTGTGGTCTGACATAGCATTCGTTGGTCAGGCCATGGTCTTGGTGTGACTTAAACTCTGAGGTGCCCAACCACAGACCCTACCTATAGTCCGTGGTCCCAACCACGGTCCGTGGGTGGCCACCATCAATTGGCACCTACAACTTTCCAAATATGAAATATTACCTCTTTTCAAATCTGGTGGGTGTTACACCGGAAGTGTTCCCAGATGACTTACCCGATATTCCTACCAAAAGGGAAATAGTCTTCGTTATTGACCTTCTCCTTGATATGCAAACTACATTTGTTCCTCCTTATAGAATGGCTTCAGTGGGACTTAAGGAGTTGAAAAATCAATTGAAATATTTGTTGGATAAGGGTTTCATCCGACCGAGTATCTCTCCATGGGGTGCTCCAGTTTTGTTTCTAATAAGAAAGATGTTTCCCTTCGTATGTGTATTTATTATCGTCAGTTGAACAAGGTGACCACTATGAATAAGTATCCTCTTCCAAGGATAGATGATTTGTTTGATCAACTTCAAGGGGAAAGTCATTTCTCTAAGATTGATCTTCGATCGGGTTATCACCAATTGAGGGTGAAAGAAGATGACATCGCAAAGATGGATTTTCAAACTCGGTATGGTCATTACGAGTTTTTTGTAATGTCGTTTGGGTTGACTAATGCTTTGGCGCCGTTTATGGATTTGATGAGCAGGGTGTTTAGACAATACCTTGATATTTTCGTAATTGTGTTTATAGATTATATTTTTATCTATTCGATAAGTGAGAAGCCGATGATGGCATGAGATCTAGATATCCTCAGTTGTTTTAGATCCCACAGTGGTGAAAATATCAATTTTGATTAGCAAAGTGAGGTAGGATACCTATTTAGTAATCTTATTGTTGCTTATTATTGGTGTTGTTGTTGTTCTATTTTGCTCGTACTATTATTGCAGAGCAATGGTGCTTAGGTATTTGTATCATCCTGTGAGGATCTTAGGTTGGAATCTTCTGCATTTCAGGTTCCTAGATATCCATAAATATAGATGACAATTTAACAAACTTTTGGAACTTACTAAGGACTTAACCATGTGGCTTAGATTCTTCGTTCGAGGACGAATGTTTCTAAGAAGGGAAGGATGTAACACCCCGACTTTTCGGAACTCTAACTTAACTCATATCTTCGTGGAAAGATGAAAAGTGAGTAATATATATAAGTTACTAATTGGGTTATATTTTAAGTTCTCAAGGGTCAGATCTTAACTTTTGAAGTTAAGCGAGTTCAGTAATAAAAGTTGTTGAAAGTTACGGCAAGTACCTTTTTAAAGATTTCCCCAAAATTTAGTGCAAATGTCTCGGAGGTTTTCTCCCATTATATGAAGAGTTATAGGGCCCACAATGTATCAAATCGAAGTTCTACAAGTCTTGTTTCCAATGCATCAAACCGTTCATTCATACAACATTAGAATAGAGAGATATTCACATTTTTGTACCGAATGCATAGTAGAGGCGGCGAGTGGATACCCTAGGTCACTGGAACCTTATAAAATAGGATATTCTTCATTATTTTTCATTGTAGCTCCTAAAAAACCCCAGAAAATCAGATAATTGCTCCTCAAATCATCCTTATCTGTTCATGATCTCTTCTTGGCTCTTTATCAAAAATTGCCCTACGTCGCTAGCTCGTCGTTTTGGTTTAGTTTTCATGGTGAATTATGCGGTGTAGCTCCGTGGAGGTTGTGGCAGCAGGGTTTTTTTAATTGTTTGAGTTTATTCAGGTGTTCTTGGCATGTAAAGAAAGGTAGGAACCATCTTTTATCAGTTTATGGATACCTTAGGTCTCCGATAGTAATTTACGGTAGGAATCTGTATCGATTGTCGAATTGTGTTAGTAATTATTGTCCTTAAATATTGATTGAGTTTACCTTTTTTTAGTGTTGTAGTGGTTCAGACAGAGGTATTATTCAGCATAAACCATAAAGGAAAAGGTATGTTAAGGATATTCCCTTCGTTCAGCATGTTTCCTTAAAGCATGGGAGTGATATAATACGATTGTTAGTAGTGGTGATCTTGTAGATATAATTGTGAGTGGTTGGTTGATTGAGAAGTTATCAAACCTCATCTTAGGAACTCATAATCTGTTAAGAACTACCCTACATTACGAACAACTTTGAGACTATTCATATATATTAATTATAGCTAAAATTCTCACCTTTAGCCTATTGAATTGTTTGTTATCGCCCTTGGGAAAATTATGGTTGGTTGTTGATCTATGAACTGCCTACGGTGGCTATGATGTTGCCTAAGAGGACTATGTTATTTCCTAAGAGGGCTATGTGTTACCTACGGGGCTATATTGATACCAAAAAGTGTTATGTATTGCCTACGGGGCTATTTTGACGCAAAAGAGGGCTATGTGTTACCTACGAGGCTATGTTGATACAAAATAGGGTTGTGTGCATCCTACAAAGCTATGTTGTTGCCTAAGAGAGCTATGTGCCGCCTACGGGGCTATATCGTTGCATAAAAGGGCTATGTGACTTCTTACAAAGTCAAGGGGCTATCGATAGGGGTATTTAGATTGATTTGTAACCTTCTGGGTTTATGGGGGCCTAGGTAGGTGGTATCTTGTTTGTACCTGCCGAACTTATGGGGGCTTGGTTAGGTTGATTAGTTTTGTTTGTTTAGATTCAGTAGTGGGCTAGCATGCTTATCAAAATGCTGATTTCCTTACCTGATTGCTTTTGGAAAATTATGATACGTGCTCATTTAGTCTATCGCCTTCCATACTCGGTACATTATTTCGTACTGACACCCCATTACATGGGGGAGCTGCATTCATGAAGGCAGGTCCCGACAGACGACTCTATAGACCTCCCAGCAACATGGTTGAGTTCTAGTAGGTTGGCTAGCCCCTTTCCTCCAGAGCTTCCAGAGTTTAAATATTTATTGGATTTTGTTGTATTTAGTTTTTGGGTATGTCGGGGTCCTGTCCCGACCAAGATTTTGCAGACTAGTGTGTCGGGTTGTATTGCCACGCTATTTTCCATGTTTGCCTTATTTGTTGGTTGGCCAATGTTTGGTGATGTTTGGTGTCTTGATACATAGTATTTCTTCATTTTTGTATAGAGATAATGGCAGCTTTGATAGCGTTTACAGTTCCCTATATATCACGGTGGCTTCAATGGCGGAAAAAATAATTATGTGCTAGCTGTTTTTTTTCTATGAAATGTGGAAGTAGTTATATTCTTTATAGGGTTGTTGACACGGGCCTTGCTGGCTAAGGGCATATTTTTAAGCTGAGATATACTTCTTTATTTTATTAACTATGTGTGGCTTCTCCGTGCCATTAAAAAATGGCCAAAAAGGATCAGCTTAGGCACAAGTTTTGGCACTAGGTGCCAGTTGCGCCTCTTGGGTTTGGGGCATGACAAGCTTGGTATCAGAGCAATGTCGTGTCCGAGGGAGTATGCAAGCCGTGTCTAGTCGAAAATTGTTTATAAATGTGTTGTGCACCATATTTTATAAACAAGAAGCTACATGGAATGTGTAGATGGTTCCCCTTATTCTGCTCACCTCGTGCTATAGAGTTGTGTCTTAAGGGTTGAATTTTTGAGCTTATGATTGATGTTTGTATACAGAGTGATGGCTGACACCAGACAATCTGCAGCTAGACAGGGGCTAAAGGTAATTGTATGTTAGGATATAGGCAAGGTATAACCGGTGGACACAGACCATTGTGAGACCTAGAAGGAGATATCTTCTCAGCCCGCTATAGCTTTTCCACCAACTCTGGACCCTTTGAGGGCTACAAGATCCCCGACACCATCAGAAGTACCACATCAAGCTCTTCATGTTCCCTCTGATCATGATTTCAAGAGTGTAGTGTGTATGTTAGCATAGTTAGTTGTTGCACAACACCAGCCAGTTGCGCCAGGAGTTGTCAGACCTTTCGAAAGTTCAGGGAGTTTGAGAGTTCGAGAGTTTCTAGCTTTGAGTCCTCCAGATTTTACAGGGACAGATCGTAGGGAGGATCCTCATCATGTTGTTGATCAACTTTATAGGATCTTCAGGGTCATGCATGCCTAACTGACTAAATCAGTTGAATTAGTAGCATTTTGACTGCGTGATTTTGCAGAATGATGTAAAAAGAGTTGGGAGAGATCCAGGGGGGAAATGCACCTCAACCCTCTTGGAATAACTCTACTGAACCTTTCATAGATCACTCTCTACCTCAAGAGATCCGGGATTCCAAGGTAGATCAATTCCTAAACCTTCAATAGGGAAGCATGAGTGTCCGAGAGTATGGCCTATGATTTGATTCATTGGCTAGGTAGGCACCAACTTTTGTTGATACGATGCATGATAGGGTGCAATGATTTGTTGGAGGGCTTGATTCAAACTATATCAATGCCTGCACTACCGCTACCCTAAATGATAATATGGATATCTCATGAATTCGGGACTTTTCTTAAAGCATAGAGGAGCGTCGACATCAGCAGTATATGAGGGAGAGGGTTGATAAAGAGCAACATAAGAGGGCTAGGCTTTCTAGTTCCCAAAGAGAGTTTCATAGTGGTCCCAAACCATGATATCCTAGTAGGCCACCTAGATACCACTAACGCTATTCCAAGGTAGTATATTTGATCGTCAAGGACAGTCAGGTCCAGGTGAGGGTTCACGAGCATCAGGCTCTCAGCAGCAGATGAGTTCAAGTCAGGCCACATCAGGCCCTCCACGTTGTTCTACATGCGGTAGGATGCATTTTGGGAGATATAGGCAAGGTTTCACAGGTTGTTATTCTTGCGGGCAGGAGGGGTATGTGTGGATGAATTGCCCGACCAAAGGTCAGGGTGGTATGCATTAGTCGACTGGGTCAGTAATAGGTTCTTCCTCATCAGCACATTCTGCGGGGCATGGACCTCAGACTTCAGTAAGTAGAGGTAGGGGTAGAAGGGGAGTATCTAGTTCTTGTAGTGGTGAGAACTGTATGTATGCAGTAGCTGACCGATAGGACTCAGACTCATCCTATTTTACTCCATTTATTGCAGGTAAGTTATGTATAGAAGCAGAGTCACTACATTGAACCTTCGTTTTGTCTACATAAGTTAGTGAGTCTATTATTGTCAATAGAGTCTATCGAGAGTGCAAAGAAGAAATTATCAACCGTCAAACCTCTGTAGACCTAGTAGATATAGATATGGTCAATTTCGACGTCATTTCGGGTATGGACTGGCTAGCGTCTTGTTATGCTAATGTTGAGTACTGGACCAAGATCGTCAGATTTCGAGGCAGTGCGAGAATGTGAAGGTAGTACAGCAACACTGAAAGGTAGGTTTATTTCCTATCTTAAGGTAAGAAGGATGATTATTAAGGGTTGCATTTATCATCTTTTTAGAATTTGGGATATAGATGTAGAACAACTAATTCTCCCATCTATTCCGGTGGTTACTGAGTTTCCAGATGTATTTCCAGATGATGGTATCCCCCCATAATGGAAAATTGAATTTTCTATCGATATGCTACCAGGTACACAACCCATATCTATCCCTCCTTACAGAATGTCTCCTTCTGAGATAAATGTGTTGAAAGATCCACTAAAATATTTGATGGATAAAGTCTTTATCAGGCCCAGTGGTTCACCATGGGGTGAACCAGTATTATTTTTGAGAAAAAAGATAGATCACTGAGGATGTGTATCGATTATCAACAGCTGAACAAATCTATTTTAAAGAATAGGTATGCACTTCTGAGGATCGATGACTTATTTGATTAACTACAAGGTTCTAAGTACTTCTTGAAGATTGATCTAAGATCAGGGTACCATCAGGTATGAGTTCGGGAGAAATATATTCCGAAGTCAGATTTTAGAACTAGATATGGGCATTTTGAGTTTTTGGTGATGTCTTTTGGATTGACCAATCCCCCCCGCCGTGATTATGGACCTGATGAATAGCATATTTAGGCCGTATTCAACATGTTTGTGATTGTATTTATTGATGATATTTAGTTGTTTTCGCATTCAAAAGTTGAGCATGCATATCATTTGCGAGCAGTCCTTCTGGTTCTTTGAGAGCAAGAACTTTACACAAAGTTCTCTAAGTGTGAGCATGGTTGAGCTCTATGGCTTTCTTCGGCCATATTGTATTAGATGCGGGCATTATGGTTGATACACAAAAGATTGAAGGCCATGAAGACTTGGCCTAGACCCACAACTCCGACAGAGGTTCGTAGTTTGTTAGGGTCAGTTGGGTATTACATAAGGTTTGTAGAGAGGTTTTCTTCACTTTCATCACCACTAATAAAGCTGACTCAAAAAGTAGTTAAGTTTCAGTGGAGTGAGGCTTAGAAGCATAGTTTTTGGGAGATGAAGGACAGGTTGACATTAGCACCAGTCATCACCTTGCTAGAAGGTTCAGAGGGCTATGTAGTGTACTGTGACGCTTCTAGTATTAGGTTAGGATATGTTTTGGTGCAACATGGTAAGCTGATCGCATATGCTTCAAGGCAGTTGAGAAAGCATTAGAAGAGCTACATCTTCGACAACGTCGATAGTTTGAGTTACTGAAAGACTACAACATAGATATTTTATATCATCCAGGGAAGGTAGATGTGGTAGTTGATGCCCTTAGTCATAAGTAATGGGAAGTTTATCATATTTAGGTGTTGAGAGGCGTGAATTAACTCGAAAACTTCATCAATTATTCAAATTGGGTATCAGATTAGAAGAGGCAAGTGATAGTGGGGTTAGAGATTTCAAAACACAATTATATCATCTTTAATCATGGAAGTGAAAGCCCTACAGCATGAGGATCCCTACTTAAGGCAGCTCAAATGAAGAAGTTCATGATAATGAGTCGTTAGCCTTTAATATAGCATGAGATGGAGTCCCAACTATAGAGGTCGATTGTGTGTTCCAAATGTGGTAGGGCTTCGACAACAAATTTTGGCAGAGGCACATCATTCCCAGTATTCTATTCACCCAAGATCGACAAAGATGTACCATGTTGTCAAAAAGATCTATTGGTGGAACGTGATGAAGAAGAATGTTGATGAGTTTGTGGCTTATTGTACTAACTGCCAACAGGTGAAAACTAAGTACCAAAAGCCTTGCTTTATCAAAGTGGGAGTCTGATTTAACGTATCAGGACACTTCATCCAATACTAAGTGCCAACGATCGTTAGTCAGTAATTTAACCCAACTAATTGAATTAGGGTTGAATCCCACAGGGAGTAGTCTTTCTTTCAAATTCAATGATGAAAGTATGACAACAATCTCTTCAATTGAATACTAGTTACACCTTTTTGGTTTTAATTTCAAATACCAAATTTCGATTATCACTTCCAGTTTCACACTTCAACACAAAACAATGAAATAGTAACGTAAGACTTGGGGTAATGACCAACCAATTGTCCAATTTTAGCTTAGTGGGTGAAGATTAATGCTCACAATAGAATAATTTGTCGTGGGTAGATCGGAACATATGTAAAGTAACTTTCTCTAGAACAATTACCTTTTCTATGTTGAATTCTTTTGAACTTTAACACTAACCGTAAGATGTCCAGCTGATGAGTCCACAAATTGGACTCATTTAGGGCTATATTTTAGAAATTGTGTCCTTAAATGCTTATTTTATCTTAATATCTAATGAAAACCCTTAAGTTTTAGGTATTTGAAGTTTGAAGGAAAGCGTGGATACTACTTCGCAAAAAGGAACGAAAAGGCTAAAAACAACTAGAAAATGAAGGTATGCGGATCACCGAGTCCACTTGGCGAGTTTCTGAAGGGTCTCACTTCACCTTTTGTTCCAGTGTGCTAAGCCTTGAAGGGAAGGATCAAGTCGGCAGAAAAAGGGAGCAGTCGGCGCATCGCTGAGGAGTTCCGTGAAGCAGTACTATGTCACCCAATGACCCAGAGCACGACGATGCCGAAGGATGGTGCAAGACGGAGATGAACTACACCAAAGGGTGAATCGCCGAGTTAATCGGCAATTCCGACTAATGTCGCTGAATGATCCGCTGCAGCACAGATTTTTGAAAATAGTAAATACGCATTGAGAGTTATAGATTAACATAAGATTTTAGTATCATATTTTTATTATCAGATTTTGGATTTAGTACTATTTTTATTTTACTCTGAAGTTTGTAAGGGTTTGAAGACTTGAAGAACAAAAGGGTTTCACCTCCTTCAATTTGGAAGTGGGTCTCTTGGATTCTTCCTTCTTTGCACAAATCAAGACTTATTTCTCTATACCCATTTGATTTCTCTATCATTAAATTTCTATCTCTTGATGTGTGGCTAAAAACCCCCATTCTTGGGGTGTGATTTAGCAAATATGTGTTGAGATTATTGTTGGGTCTTGTTTGCTAATAGGTTAGATGTATTTTAATGGTGATTTCACCTAGTGGTTGTGGTTTAATTTAATGGGTTTGTAATTTCAAATACAAAGCCACCCATGTGTTTTCGGCTTGCCCGAGAGGGAGATCGTGAAACCAAGACCGCTAGACGGATGGCCAAAGGAGTGGGTCGACATGAGGTTCAGCCCGAGAGCGTGATCCCTAGTCCCATATCCTACCACTCAGCTCGAGGGAGTGAGTGGGGTAAGGCGTAGGCTGGCGTTCATGCGGCAAATGGGTGTCCGAGAGGAACGCATTTGAAACGGGGTAAGTTGCCTGAGAGGGAACTTATTTCCCTCTAAATCTTAGCCTAGTCATTGTTATCTTGCAAATTTCCTATCGAAAGCATGTACCCAATGATTTATATCAATATATATTGTGGTCACACCCCAAGAACTTCTCCCCATACTAGAATTTTCTCTTTACTTTTGTTGTTTTAGCTATACTTGTGACAAACCCCCATTGATATTTGACACTTTGGTGTCACCCACTTAAATTTACTTTGATTTTATTCAATAATTTCTCAAACTACAGCTAACTAGAACAAAATTCTAGCCTAACTACTATTTTCACTACCACTCCCTTGGGACACGACCCCAACCCTTACTTGGGTTACTATATTATTAACGATCGTAGACACTCGAACCGTAGGTTTGTGTCGTTGTTCATGATAAGCATCAAAATGGCGTCGCTGCCGGGTAGTGGTGTTAGTTGAGAATTGTTTGGTTAAGTTGAATTTTGTTCTTTTCAATCATAGTTGAATCTACTTACTTTTAGTTTTAGTTTTTGTGTTGTTGTCTTTTTGCAGAGGTGACGAAATAAGTGTCAATGGAACCAATGCAATGGCCAATCCCAAAAATGTAGCTTGAATGAGCAATTGCATCGTGCCACGATGTTAACTAAGGCGCTGCTTGGGAGGCAACCCAAGTTATATTTTTCTTTGTTTTTATGTTTGAAATAATGGTGTGTTGAATGTGCAGAACAAAGTGTGGAAAGTGTTTGGAAAGTGCAAATTTGTGAGCTAAAGGTCCAGTCGGCGTATCACCGAAGAGGTCGGCGACCCCAACCTAGACTGTCGTTGGACTCAAGACAATTTCAAAGTGGAGTCTATAAAACTCGGCGTGCCTAGGAAATTATTGGCAAATCACCGACCAGGTCAGCGATCGCGATCTAGTCCGCTGTTTGGACCCCCCGATTTCTTAGAGGTCCTGTAAAACTCGACGAGGTAAGTGACCGCTTAGCGTGTCACCGAGTGGGTTGGCGAGCACGACTAATGTCACTGAATGGGCGAAAACTAGACTATTTTTAAAAGGCCAAAGGTTTAAACTTCCAACTCTTTCACTTTTCCTCACTTTCTAACTTCACAAACTAACACCCGTACTTTAGTTTCTATATTTTTACATTTCTGTAGTATTTTAGTCATTGATTGGCGCTCGGATTTGGATTACATTGCCGCCTAGGATTTCAATCTTATCTTAATCAGCATTAAAAGTTAGTTTTCTGAACCCCAATTTTTTTAAAAATAATTTTGTACTCATTTGCCATGAGCTTATCTTAGTGATGTGTGTTGGGCCTCTCCAATCTTAATTGTTTTTGCTTATGCCTGTGAAAATCTTGCCCGTAGTGTTTATATTGTTAAAATCTTGTATTTTTTAGCCTTAAAATTGTTAAATCTTGTGGGGTTGTGCTTACATGTTGTTGAGTCCAGCAGGGAGAAGTCTGAGTATCCCGAGATATGGTAAAAACCAATATTGTCATGCCACCCTAGAAAAGAACATGGGATATCACACTAAATGAAGGGGAGACAAATCCACCTAAGAAGGGAAGACAAGAACCTCAACCTGGAGATAAAGGCAAGGGAAAGAGGCATTTCTGACAAGGAGACTACTCCCATAGGCCCCTATATTCCTTCATGGGCCTGGGGATTCTATGCAGCTGTGCAGACCTTTTTGGTGGATACACCCTTGGCAGCTCCTAGTACGTCTGGTACTATTGTTTCCTCTGAGCCGACTTCGGGTACTGAGACGAAGGACCAAAGTGATTCACCGGACACTGATACACAGACAGATGGAGCGACTGTGTAGATAGGACTCTCTCTTTACCTCCCTCTCTGTCTTACTTTATTTCACTTTTGGATAATTTCATTTGCATTTAGGACAAATATTTTATTTGTGCTGGGGTGAGGCCCACCTTTCTTCTGTGATTATTGTGTGTTTGGATTGTTGAGATTAAATTGTGTTTTTACACTATTTTTCGCGGATGTTTGAGCTTATGGCTCATTTTGTTTTTATTATAAAATGATTTTGACCCTTCTAAAAAATTTTCACAAATTTGAGTCTCAGTTTCGATCAATAACGATGACTTGAATAGTGCTTACAATCGAACAAACATAAATGTGCGGCTACGATGAGACCAAATGAAGTTGCATAGACAATGTGTGAACTCTTTGCATCTCGTTGTGATTAGCCATGTATCAAATTGATTATCTTGTGATGACCGTTGCACACTAGGAAAAGTGTGGAGTCTTGTTTGACTTTAGTGTCGATTCCTTGTCTGATAAGCTTACTTTGAACCATATTTGACAACACCTAGAATTTGCCCACTTAGTCCAGTCAATTAAGTAAAGCTTTCTCTTGAGATGATCTTAGGCACTTTTGAAAAGTGTGAGCCAATTTGACATATACCTCTCTTGTGACCTCCCTTTTGAGTGTGTGAATCCCTTTTGAACACCCCTTGAGCCTTAACCTCCTTTGGAAGAAACCGAATGAATATTATACCTTTCTATATCCACCTCCCTTAATCCTCATGATTGTTTGGTTGAAATAGCCAACTTAGGACAAAAGCCTAAGTTGGGGGTGAGGTGAAAAGCAAAAGTCAAAGAAGAACAAGGAAAGTCTCCCTTAACCCATGGTGTTGCGAAATAATGGAAACCCTCCATATAAAACAAAAAAGAAAAAGGGGGAAAGAGAAAAGATAAAAGAAAAAAATGAAAAAGAAAGTTGTGAAATAAAGCGCAAAAGAAACGGGGTTTCCAAGCAGTCAATGGAAGTGAGTAATAGGATGACTCTTGAGCACTAAAGGAAAGAATGAAGGAGAAGGAAAGAAAGTGTTTGAAGTACCACAATTCTTGAGGATCATTAGTCACTAAGCCTAAATGACCATACTTTTGCACTCAGCCCCATTATAAGCCTTAGAAAGACCTGTTTGATCTTGAGAAAGCTGAAACAAATGTTGACTGGAAAATATGGGCAAACATATGGGTGAAAGCATGCATTGGGTTCCTCCTTGTGAGAATGAGCGTTGTATCTGATTCCTGAATCTTAAATTGACTAAACAATTGTGTGTGGAAATAGAATCATCATTTGTGTAAGGGCATTCAAATGCTTTTGTTGAGCTTGAACTTGCATTTGAAGCAAGTAATGCGAGCTTAAGAATCTTTGGTAATGGTGTGTCACAGCTTGAATCTTTGAGTACACAATTGATCTTTGCATAAGTAGTTTGAGTTTTGTTGTGTATGTTCATGATTGAGTCTTGTGTAGCACTATTTTAGATATCCTATTTGAACTGCTGAACTTGAGTTTTACTTGAGGACAAGCAATAGTTTAAGTTGAGGGTGTTCATGAGTCCATAAATTGGACTCATTTAGGGATTTAATTTAATAGAAATAGTATCCTCAAATGCTTATTTTGTCTAAATATATGATGAAAACTATTAAGTTTCAGGTATTTGAAGTTTTAGTGGAAGCATGGACACTTAGGCGCAAAAAGGAACAAAAAGGCTGGAAAGAACGTAAAAACTGAAGCCTGAGCTTCACCAATCACTCTTGGTGAATCGCCGAAGGTAAGCACTCCGCCCTTTGTTCCAGTACGCGAAGCCCTGAAGAAAGTGGATCAAAAAGGTGATGAAAGGAGTAGTCGGCGCTTCGCCGAACAGTTTCGCGAAGCAATGCCATACCGCCCAATTGTCCAGAACACAAACATGCTGAAGGAAAAGCACAAAAAGGTGATGAACCAGAAGAAGGGCGATTCACCGAGTTATTCGGCGATAGCGACTAACATTGCCGAACGGTCCGCCACAGCACTAAATGTGAAAACTATAAATACTAGCCTTAGTTATTATTTTTAATAGTCTGAACATTAATGTAATTTTGAGTCTTAGAATATTAGTTTGTTTATATTTTCTCTCAAGTTTGGAGAGGGTTTTTGGAGACTTGAAGAAAGGAGTTCATCTTCCCCAAGTTGAAAGTGGGTCTTCTCTATTCTTCTTTCTATGCTTAAATCAATGTTTAATTTCTTTTACCCATTTGATTTTAACATCATTTTAGGTGTAATTACTTATTTCTAGATGTGTGGCTAAAAACACCCATTTTTGGGGTGTGATTTAGAAAATATGTGTTGATATTATTGTTGGGTCTTGTTTGCTGATGGGTTAGATGTATTTTAATGGTGATTTCACCTAGTGGTTGTGGTCTAATTTAATGGGTTTGTAGTTGCAAATACAAAACCACCCATGTGTTTTCGGCTTGCTAGAGAGAGAGGTCACGAAATCAATACCGCTAGACTGATGGCCTAAAGAGTGGGTCGACATGAGGTTCAGCCCGATAGGGTGAGCCCTAGTCCCATATCCTAACACTCAGCTCGAGAGAGTGAGTGGGGTAAGGCGTAGGCTGGCCTTCATGCGGCAAAATAGGTGTCCAAGCGAAACCCATTTGAAATAGGGTAAGTTGCTCGAGAGGGAACTTATTTCCATCTAAAGCTTAGCCTAGTCACTATTATCTTGCAAATTTCCTATCGAAAGCATGTACCCAATGATTTATATCAATATATATTGTGGTCACACCCCAAGAACTTCTCTCCATACTTGCATTTTCTCTTTATTTTTGTCTTTTTAGCTATACTTGTGACAAACCCCCATTGATATTTGACAATTTGGTGTCACCCACTTGAATTTACTTTGTTTTTATTCGATATTTTCTCAAACTACAGTTAACTAGAACAAAATTCTAGCCTAACTACTATTTTCACTACCACTCCCTTGGGACACGACCCCATCCCATGGTTGGGTTACTATATCATCGACAATCGTAGACACTCGAACCGTAGATTAGTGTCGTTGGTCACAATAAGCATCAGCAGCCCTTGGGCCTCATCAAATTTACTCTCTCGAGCTGGATAAAAAGGAAAGATCCCATGTTTCACTTTCTCAAGCTAAAATCATGGTAACCCACTACTAAGGATCTAAGTTTGCTACTTTGGCTTCGCACCTCTATCTCGAGCAAGCGCACAACACTGAACTAGGTACACTAAACATAAAACTTGATCTCAAAATACTGCAGCAACTCAGACCCATTTCAAATTAACGCCATTATTTTCAATTCAACGACAACCTGTTAGTAAAACTCAACAATTGGCTTCATAGTAAAAAACCCAAGAGAAAGGTTTTAGCCACTCATAGCAAAAATAAGAAAATCAACATCTTCCATGTTTTCTACAGCTGGGTAATTGAAATTCAAAAGTTAGAAATTACTAAAAATCTTCTCTCTTACAAAATCTCAACCAATAATCTTTCTAAAATGCCTTGAAAACCACAATGGTAATGTTTTTGCTCTCAATTTTCTATGTCTCCCATTTCTGAATGGTTTCTCTCTCTAGCAAAAATCAATTTAAACCAATGTGACGTGTAGTTGTTTAAGACCACTCGGCAAGGTAATCAGGCTTTGCCGATAGTTCAGTGACTCACTAATTGTTCTTCATCTCGCCTTCATTCTTCACTTCTTCTTAGTCAGGCTACTGTAACTTTAGGCGATCCAGATCAGGATAACTGAATAATTCCGTGAGTCGCCCTTTTTCCTTCTATCTCGCCCATCAACACTTGTTTGAATCTTCCTCAGCACTTTTGGCGACCTGGTCGTCATTCACTGAATGGATCGGCAACACACCGAATGGATCTGCTGCTCGCCGAAATTACCTCAAGTTTAGCTCCAGCATTCTGTAAGTTTAGGCCGTATCATGGCAATTTGACGAATCATCGAGTGACATCGGCGATCACCAGGCTTTCATTTTTTCATTCTTTTAGCTTGCTTTGTTCCTTTGCGCACATTAATGTCCATGCTTTGTTCATAAACCTAAATACCTGAAAGGCAGGGACTTTACATCATTATTGGCACAAAACATGCATTTGAGGACACTAAATCTATACAAATAAAGCCCTAAATGAGTCCAAATTATGGACTCATCAACACCCCCAACTTAAACTTTTGTTTGTCCTAAAGTAAAACTCAAGTTCACTAGTTCAAAAGGGATGTCTCAAACGATGCTACACAAGACTCAATCATAAATGCACACAAAAAGATTCAACTTACTCATGCAAAGATCAACTGTACACTCAAAGATTCAAGTTGTGTTTTACCATTATCAAAGATTCTCAAGTTCACAATACTTGCTTTAAATGCAACTTCAAGCTCAACAATGGTATTCAAATACCCTCACACAAATAATGATTCCATATTCACACACAATGGTTCAACAATTTAAAGCTCCAGAATCAAATGCAACACTCACACTCACAACGATAAACACAATGCATGACTTTAGCCATAGGTTTGCCCTTATTTTCTAATCGACACTTGTTTCATCTCACTCAAGATCAAAAAGGTATTTCCAAGGCTTGTAACGGGGCTTAGTGCGAAGTTATGGTCATTTAGGATCATTGACTTCTATCCTCATGAAATATGGTGTGAACAACACTTTGTTTCCTCTTGTTTATCATTCTCATTCATGCACTAAAGTCACCTCATTATTCATCTTCCATGGACTGTTAGAAACCCCATTTCTTTTTGCAGTTCCACAATTTTATTACACAACTTTTTCATTCTTTTCTTCTTTTCCTCTCTTTTTTTTATATGGAGGGGTTCCATTTTTTAAAAAAAACCATGGGTCAAGGGGACTTCTTTGCACTTCTTGATTTGCCTTCTCTTATCACCACACCCCCAACTTAGGCTTTTGGCCTAAGTTGTCTATTCAAACAAACGACAAATCATGACGATTATGGGTAATGGCTCAAGACAGGTCATAATTTCATCAAGTTTCTTCCAAAAAAAGGTTAAGGCTCAAAGGGTGTTCAAGCGGGGTTCACACACTCACAAGGTAGGCCACAAAAAGAGGTAGAATGTCAAATTGTTTCACACTCTTCAAAGTTGCCTAAGATCATCTCAAGAGGTTGCCTCACTTAGTTAACCAGACCAACAGGGCAAATTCTAGGTGTCATCACACATAGTTCACGGTAAGCTCCTCCTACAAGGCATTGACACCAATGTCAAAGAAGACTCCACACTTTCGCTAGTGTGCAATGTTCATCACAAGAGACTCAATTTGATACTTGGCTAGTCATAACGAGATGCAAAAAGTTCACATAATGACTATGCAACTTCATTTGGTCTGATCGTAACCACACATTCATTTTTATTCGATTATGAGCACTATTGAAGTCATCGGTATTGATCACGACTGATACTCAAATTTTCAAGAGAAATGTCACATTAAAACATAAACAAGATAAGTGGCACACACATGCAATAAGGGTTTACTGACCAAATGCCACCTCCTACCAAAAGCATTCAACATTATCCTCAATGTGGTTAGAGAACAGACATTGCCACTAATAAGACAAAAATAAGAATTAAAAAAAAAACTAACAAGAAATGATTACAATCTAGTGTGTAAACAAGTAGAACAAGGTAGCGAGGAATCTTTACTAAGTGCCGAGTTAGCGAAAGAGTGAACCAGTTGCCGAATGCTTCGGAGATGCGCCTAATGGTCTTTAGATCACCCTTAGTTCCAGTGGGCTGCATTCTCAAAGAAGGGCAGATCGGTGATGATTTAGGAAGTCACCGAACATACCGGCGACTCACATAATGGACTCAGAACATCCCCGCATGATCCAGGAGGAACGTTGTTAGCGTCGAAGAAAATGGGTGAGGAAAGTTGGGTCGCCTAAGCACATCGGCGATTAGCCAAATGGTGAAGGTATCCCGCCGAATGTTCAAGAATCTCATCCCCATTTTTGAAGTCCATAAGGCAGACCAAGTCGTGCTACCCGAATGGGTTCGGCGACTAGCCAATAGCACTTTTGGGTCGCACATGATCCAGCTCCTGCAAAATCAACACACATTATTTAAAACACTAACACTTGGGTTGCCTCCCAAGAAGCGCCTTATTTAACATCGTGGCACGACGTGGAAATGCTCTCAAGCATCTTCCAGGTACACCACCTCAATAAAAGAAACCTTCTGGCATTCTCCAAAGTATAATTTCAATTGTTGCCTATTCATCTTAAATGTAGCTCCTTCTTGACCCTCAACTTCTATGGCACCATTTGTGAATACTCGTGTCACTCAAAATGGTCCTGATCATTTGGACTTGAGATTTTCGGGAAAGAGTCTAAGTCGGGAGTTGTATAGTGACTCCCAATCTCCCACCTTGAATTCTCTCTTAAGTATTTTAGCATCATGCCACTTCTTCATATTTTCCTTGTAGAGAGGTGAACTTTCATAAGCTTTGAACCTGAATTCGTCCAACTCATTTAACTGCTCTACTCTCTATTTTGAGGTTTTCATCCAGTCCAAATTCAGAGCTTTCAATGCCCACATCGCTTTGTGTTCCAATTCGGCTGGTAGATGGCAAGACTTTCCAAAAACTAGTTCGTACGGAGACATACCGATTGGATTTTGGTATGTGGTGTGATACACCCATAGTGTGTCATCAAGCTTTCGAGACCAATCAGTCCTATTAGCATTCATTGTCTTGGTCAACATGCTCTTGATCTCCCGGTTTGACACTTCAACTTGACTGCTTGTTTGGGGATGATATGGAGTTGCTACCTTATGTTTCACCCATACTTACTCAATGCTGCTGAGAACCATTTATTGCAAAAGTGGGATCCACCATCACTAATGATAGCTCGAGGAGTACCGAATCTACCAAAGATGTAGCATTTCACAAATTGAACCACACTTTTTCCTTCATTATTTGGAAGTGCAACAGCTTCCACCCATTTAGAAACATAATCTACTGCCACCAAGATATACTTATTACCAAAGGAAATAACAAATGGTCCCATGAAATCTATTCCCCAAACATCAAATAGCTCAACTTCTAAAATGGGAGTAAGGGGTAATTCATGTCTTTTAGACACTCCACCTTGCTTCTGATATTGAGCGCATTTCTTCACAAATTCGTGTGCATCCTTGTAGAGATATGGCCAATAATAGCCACTTTGGAGAACTTTAGCGGTTGTACGCACACCGCTATGATGGCCCCCAACCAGTGAAGCATCACAAGCATGGAGAATTTCTACCACTTCTTCTATCGGAACACACCTTCTAATGATATGGTCTGCACATTCTCGAAACAAGTATGGTTCATCCCAAATGTACTTTTAACATCAAACATGAACCTCTTTTGTTGATTGAAGTTCCGTTAGTCCGGCATTAACCCTCACACTATGTAATTGGCAAAATTTACATACCAAGGAGGTTGTTTGAGAGTTATCGCAAACACTTGTTCATCGGGGAAAGAATCATTTATGTCAACCTAAGGTTCGTCATTCTCCTTACTCTCTAATCCTGATAAGTGGTCAGCCACCTGATTTTTACACCCTCTCCTATCTTTGACCTCAAAATTAAATTCTTGCAATAGTAGCACCCACCTTATCAACCTTGGCTTTGCATCCTTCTTTTCCATTAGGTAATGGAGTGCAGCATGATCAGTGTGAACAATCACTTTAGTACCTACCAAGTATGCCCGGAACTTTTCAAATGCATAGACTACCTCAAGAAACTCTTATTCAGTAATAGTATAGTTACGCTGAACATTGTTTAGCGTCTTGCTAGCGTAGAAAATTGGGTGAAATAGTTTATTGCGTTTTTGCCCCAGCATAACACTCAATGTCATTACACTAGCATCACACATCACCTCGAAAGATTCTGACCAATCAGGACTAATAATGACCGGGGTGGATACTAATTTCTCCTTCAAGCACAAGAAAGCCACCATACAAGCATCATCGAATTGGAATTTCACCTCTTTCTCTAAGAGTTTGCATAGAGGATGTGCAAACTTTGAGAAGTCTTTGATGAACCTCCGGTAGAAACCGGCATGACCTAAGAAACTATGAACCCCCTTCACTAAAATTGGTGGTGGTAATTTCCCAATCACTTCAATCTTCGCTTTATCAACCTCTAGCCCCTTTTGCAACACTTTGTGACCGAGTACTATCCTTTTTTTAACCATGAAATGACATTTTCCCCAATTGAGAACCAAGTTTGTCTCTACATATCTATGGAGAACTTGTCCTAAGTGTTCCAAATACGCCTTAAAAGTATCACCCACAACTGAGAAGTCATCATAAATACCTTCATTGAATCCTCGACCATGTCAGCAAAAATAGATAACATGCAATGTTGGAATGTTGCCGGAGCATTGCATAATCCGAATGGCTTTCTTTTAAAGGAAAAAGTCCCCTAGGGACACGTGAAGATGGTTTTCTGTTGGTATTTCAGAGCAATGGAGATTTGGTTGTAACCAAAAAGCAATACCAACCTCTCTAAAAGCCGATCAAGTATTTTCTCCATGAAGGGCATGTGAAAGTGATCTTTTTCAATCCATGAGTTTAACTTTCGATAATCCATGCATACCTTCCATGCAGTTACCGACCTCATAGATACAAGCTCCCCCTTTTCATTCGGGACCACTGTGTTACCTCCCTTTTTTGGTACACATTGCACCGGGCTTACCCATTTGCTATCCGCAATAGGGTAGATCACACCTGCATCTAACCACTTTATTATCTCCTTCTTCACTACTTCTTGCATTGGTGGGTTCAATCTCCGCTGATGTTCAACACTTGGTTTACACTCACTATCAAGCTAAATTTTGTGAGTACAAATACCGGGAAGAATACCCACTATGTCAGCTATGGTCCAACCTATAGCTTTGATATGCCTTTGTAACACCTCAAGAAGCAATTTCACCTGCCATTCAAGCAAGTCAGCTACAATGATCACCGGTAGAGTGTTATTTGCCCCCAAGAAAGTATATCGGAGATGGGGGGAAGTGCTTTTAATTCCAGATTTGGCGGTTCTTCTGTTGATGGCTTTGTGGGAGGACTCTCTCTATTTTTCAAATCAATGTCTAACTTCAATGGAGTCTTTGAATACATTCCCAAACCTGAAAGAGCAGCTACTACCTCTTCATAGCCTTGAATTTCAAATTCATCATTGTTAGCAGGCACCGCTTCAAGAGGTTTGCTCATGCACATCAAATGGCACATGCTAGCCACCGCCTCATCAATAACATCAACGGTGGACACCACATGAATATCACTTGGGTGTTTCATTGATTTACAAACATTGAAGGTTACTTCATCTTCATTCACCCGAAACTTCAATTCTCCGCTTTCAACATCCACCAATGCTCTTCCGGTTGCTAGGAATGGTCTTCCCAAAATAATGGGAATTTCAGCATCTATTTCACAATCTAGAATGAAAAAATCATCTGAGAAAATGAACCGATCGACCTTCACCAAGATGTCATAAAGTATCCCCACGGGATGTTTGATTGAACGGTCTGCCATTAATAGTCTCATTGTGGTTACTTTCGATTCACCCAACCCCAGTTGTTTGTAGATCACATAGGGGATTAAGTTGATGCTTGCTCCCAAATTGCATAAGGCTTTAGCGAATTCGAGCATGCCAATGGTGCAAGGAATGGTGAATGCCCCAGGATCTTCTCTCTTTTTGATCATCTCCTTAGTCATAATTGCACTACAACTATGGGAAACTTCAATTGTCTCCAAATCCAAGCTCCTTTTCTTTGTGACTAACTCTTTCATGAACTTGCCATATCCCGGCATTTCCAACAATGCCTCCAAAAGGGGGAGATTAATTGATAATGTCTTAAACACCGATAGAAACTTCTTAAACTTCTCATCCTCATTCTTCTTCTTTAGGCATTGGGGAAATGGGGGAGGCATTTTGTGTAGAGGTTGCATGACTTTAGGGATTGGAATGTGTTGTTCCACTTCTTTTTGTGGTTCTTTGGCAATGCTTTGATGGATAAATATCTCTTGTTCTCCATGCCTTTATTATCTTCATGCTTTTGAGCTTCTTCATTTCCCGTTTCATCACCTATTGCTACTTTTCCGATATGAGTAACCACAACTAGCTCTTTATTGTTATTTTCCATTGGGAACTTTGATTTTAATTGTGCTGAAAGTAAACTCAACTGACCTTCAAGTATCTTGATGGCATCGGCATGAGAGTTCACTTTACTGTTCAATGATGAAAATTCATCATTCATCCCCTTCAACAAATCATCTGAACCTTCAACTTTATCATGTATGAGTGACAACAAGTCATTTACTTAGGGGCTACTTGCACTCCCTTTCGATTTTGGGCTCTCAGTCGAGTGAGTGTGGTTCTCATCATGATCATCTTCCCTTCTCCAATAATCACATTGATTAGCCCAATCTTGATAGTATCCCATTTGCTCTTCTCCCTTGTGATAGTTCCAAACTTGATTTCTACCTCATTGTAGATAGCATTGGTAGAAACCCTCCTCATATCTCTTGGAGTTCCAACCTTGATTCTCCCCCGGCCTTGAGTAACCGGAAGAAGAACCCTCCTCAACTCTAAACACTCCATATGTCCTCTTCATATGCTCTTGTAGAAATTCCATTTGGGTCAACATCTTCTTGATGTTTTCATCCCTCTCTCTCTTTATCAAGTTTCTCTTAGGTTAATCTAAAACAAAATAGAGACACTTGATCCTCTTGGGTGTACCACACTTGATTTATTTTAGTCATGTCATCAAGAAGGAATGAAGCCACCTCAAATGATTGTAGCATTATTTCTCCTCGTACCAATTGATTAGCCACTCCTTTATTAACCGAATCAAGACTCCGATAAAAATATTGGAGTAACAAATCATTTGGTAGCCCATGAGTTGGGTATTTAAGTAAGAGTTTCTTAAACCTCACACACATTTTGTGGATGGGTTCCCCCTCACGTCGCTTGAAACCTTAAATATCATCTCTAAGTTTCATCATCCTTGATGGAGGAAAGAACCTTGTATTGAATGCTATAATCAGCTCCTCCCATGATGTGATGTAATTGTTTGTTAACTCGGCTAACCACTTACTATCTTCTCCTATTAAGGATAGTGGAAATAACCGCTGCCGAATTGACTCTTGTGACACATTTTTTGAATGAAAATGGGCTGCACACCTCTATAAAATTTCTTACATGCTCATGCGCGTCTTCGTGTTCTAGCCCTCTCATTTGGAGTAGATGTAGAGTTGTGCTAGTGACTTCAAACATTGCATTCTTATCAGTTTGTGGGATGCAAATTGCACCAATCCTACCCGATTGAGGTGGGTTGTAAACACTATTGATGTCGTCAATACCACACCGATGACCTGCTTGGCTGTCATTCATCTCTTGCTCACTCATGTTCACTTCTGTGTAGTCCAACCAACACTTACATAAAGCAGCTAAAGCTAATTCAACTACAGCCAACAAAGTCGACAGTGTCAAAACTTCAATCAAAGAACTCTAAGTAACGCTACTCCCCGATAGCGGCGCCATTTTTATTTAACGTATCAGGACACTTCATCCAATACTAAGTGCCACCGATCGTTAGTCAGTAATTTAACCTAACTAAGTGAGTTGGGGTTGAATCCCACAGAGAATTGTCTTTCTTTCAAATTCAATGATAAAAGTATGACAACAATCTTTTCAATTGAATACTAGTTACACCTTTTTGGTTTTAATTTCAAATACCAAATTTCGATTATCACTTCCAATTTCACACTTCAACACGAAATGATCAAATAGTAAAGTAAGACTTGGGGTAATGACCAACCAATTGTAAAATTTTAACTTAGTGGGTAAAGATTAATGTGAACAATAGGATAATTTGTCATGGGTAGGTCGGACCATATGTAAAGTAACTTTCTCTGGAACAATTACCTTTTCTGTGTTGAATTTTGTCGAACTTTAAAATTAACCAGAAGATTCCCAGCCCTTGGTCTTCATCAAATCCACTCTCTCAAGCTGGATACAAAGGATAGTTCCCATGTTTCACTCTCTCAAGATGAAATCACGGTAACTCACTACTAAGGATGCTAAGTTTGCTACATTGGCTCTGTACCTCTCTCTCGAGCAAGCGCACAACACTGAACTAGATACACTAAACATACCACTCGATCTCAAAACACTGCAGCAACTCAGACCCACGTCAAATTAATGCTATTATTTGCAATTCAACGACACCCACTTAGTAAAACTCAACATTTGGCTTCATAGTCAAAACCCCAAGAAAAGGGTTTTAGCCACTCATAGTAAAAATAAGAAAATCAACATCTGCCATGTTTTCTACAGCTGGGTAATTGAAATTTAAAAGTTAGAAATTACTAAAAATCTTCTCTCTTACAAAATCTCAATCAAGAATCTTGTTAAAATCTCTTGAAAACCACAATGGTAATGTTTTTTCTCTCAATTTTCTATCTCTCCCATTTCTGAATGCTTTCTTTATCTAGCAAAAATCAATTTAAACAAATCTGACGTGTAGCTGTTTAAGACCACTCAGCGAGGTAAGTCGGGCTTCGCCGATTGTTCTTCATATCGCCTTCATTCTTCACTTTTTCTTAGTCCAACTACTATAACTTTAGGCGATCCAGATCGAGATCGCCAAATAATTCTATGAGTCAACCTTTTTCTTTCTATCTCGCCCATCAGCACTTATTTGAATCTTCTTCAGCACTATTGGCGACCTGGTCATCCTTCGCCGAGTGGATCGGCGACACGCCGAATGGAACTGTTGCTCGCCAAAATTACCCCAAGTTTAGCTCCAGCATTTTGTAACTTTAGGCGGTAATGTCGCAATTTGGCGAATTACTGACTGACATTGGCGATTACCAGACCTTCATTTATTTATTGTTTTAGCTTGATTTGTTCCTTTTTGCACATTAATACCCATGCTTCGTTCATAAATCCAAATACCTGAAAATCAGGGACTTTACATCAGTTATTGGCACAAAACATGCATTTGAGGACACTAAGGACCCGTTTTGTAGGCGGTATTAGATAGAATAATCCATGGATTAAAATTTAGTCCATTTAATACATTGTTTGGTTACTTTATTTAATTTAATACATGGATTGCTTATCCACCATATGTGGTCTTATCTTATCCCTACAAAATGGAGGGATAACTAATCCAAGGTTTGTTAAACCTTGGATAAGACCCCTATATGACTAAACTAACCCCTTATTCTTTTCCCTAAATTCTTTCGTAATTTAATTTCCTTTTTATTTATATTGGAATGGTTATAAATGTTCTTTTTTAATTCTCCAAATCCGTTTAGTGTAATTTAATGATGTCAGTAATATTTTTTTCTCCATTTTTTCTTGAATTTGTTTTTATTCAAGATAGTTTGTCGATTACCCACTTGAACTATTTTAAAAAAAAAAAATAAGACT
>JAJOOS010014585.1:0-34563 GCA_029582725.1 Solanum chiquidenum | reverse complement strand
TTTATTTGCGTAATCAGAGTTGTAAGATTATCTAATTTTTTATCAAGAGAACTAATATGTTCGCCAATAACTTTAACATATAAACCCAAATAATTATTCTGGGAAATAAGTTGATTAATCTCATTAATGCTTACTGCTACAACCTCGTTATCAATGAATTTTTGGAAGGCAGTGAAAGTAATACCTGTATTATTTGGTAAAATAAATGGCGCTTGCGGAGGATAAATAGAATTAACAATTTTTCCCGTTTCATCTTTGTATGACCGTTCAAGAACGTTGATGAATAACGGCATATAAGTAGTTATAAACTAAAGTACAAAGAACATAATATGATTATGTAAAACACATGTTTCATAAAATTCTTGAGAAATATTATTAAGATATAATTACTTATTTGATTTTGAATATTAAGGTGTTTGAGTTTTTTTTTTTTTTTTTGTATCCCATATTCCCCACAAGCTACGTAAAGAAAGTTTAATAAGTTAGTCTATCACTTTGAATTTAAGTAAAGTACACTTGACACTCCCAAAATTCCCTTTGCCCCCCTATGCCAATTATTGATTTTGTTTGGCTGAACTTTACAGCCTAATTTCTATTTTTTTTCTTGAAACTTTAACTCTCTCAACATTATATTTATTATTGTTGAAATTGACTTTGCATGTTCAAACTACCAAAACTCTTGAAAAATTAAAGTGGAATACACTTAACTAGCTTTAATTATAGAGTTTGAATCAATATTAAGGAATTGTTCATAAATATCTGATAGATTTTGGTTCAAAATTTTAAAAGAGTTTTCTTAATTTTTAAATTCTAAAAATTGATAATAGTTCAAACCAATTAAAATTAAGTATACTTGACTAACTTTGATCATAGAGTATGAATCAATTTTAAAAAAATTTATTCATAAATATTTATTTGATTATAAATTTTGAATCTGTTTAACTAGATTAGTTCAATTTTTAGTTTTTTAGAATTCATTTATAAATTATTATTATTTGAATAAAATTTATGTTTATGTATAATTTCAACTTTAAAATCTCAATTTATTTAAATTTAAATTTTAAAATTTATGACGAAACGCATGCTCGAGTTTTCATTTTTTTTCTCACTTCATTTCTAAGTTTACAAAGGGAAAAAAAGGTGGGCACCTCACAAGTCTCTTCTTCACAATAATATCATCTCAGCTGTCTCTGTGTTGTTTTTGCAAGTCTTCTCTATTTCTTGCTGAGATCTCCGAGACAAATCCCTAAAACTAATAAGCAAAAATGGCGGAAGAGAAGGATCCCACTTCTATACCACTAAGTCAAGCTTCTGAAGATCCTGAAGACCCCATCAAATCTACTCCTGCTTCACCCAATTCTTCTACCCGCAAGGTCAGTTTTTCTTTCTAAAAGCTGTCTGTTTTTTTTTTTTTGAAGTTTTAGAGGGAATTTACTCTTACCCTTGAATCTAACGGAGATTATGAAGAAAAGGGGAGATGAGTTATTGTGTTTGGTATAGGAAGTGTATTTTCTTGATTTTGAAAATATGGGAAATGGAGAAGGGATTGGAAATAATGGTGAAAATGGGGAAATGGGTAGTTGTGTTTGCCGCAGGACATGAACAAACTTGTTGAAAAGTATTGAGTTTTCGATATTTTATTTTTTTGGGTTCAAAGGGTAGTATATATTTACAATTTATGAATTGCCAATTTGGATAACTGCATTTCTCGTTTGGCCATAGTTTTTGAAGTTGAAGCTTGAAAAATTGAGTTGTTGAAGTTGTGTTTGGACTTGCATTTACTTGGGAAAAAAATGGATTTTTGTGAGTGGAAGTGAAATTTCTCAATTTCTACCAACTTGAAAATATTTGAAAGATTAGAAATTTCATGGACAAATAGATATTTGAAGATAAATTTTCAAAATTTGATCCAAAATCTATGCTAAGTGTGCGGAGAATACTGGTTTTGAAGTAGACACAATTGATTCTTAAAATGGGGTTTTGATATTTAGTCATCTTATATACCTGCTCATGTACAATGTGGTTTGTATTTCTTTCACTTGGGTTGGGAGTTATCGAATAATTAGAGTCAATTTATGCACAAAAAAAGGTACATTCTAAAAATCTGAATGTGGAAATATAGGAAAATGGGTTAATTTTGATATTGTCAAAGTCATAGATTTTGTGCATCCTTATAAGCAAAAAAAGGTCATACATTTTGTGCATCCTTATAAAAAAAAAGGTCATAGATTTTGTGCATCTTATCTACTTATGGGATGTAGTTGGTAATTTGGGTTGGGGTAAAACTTATTGATTTAGCATCAGCCTATGCTAACATACATTCTTGCGTTATGGTTTTCAATTTGATGTGATAGAAAGATATTATTGTTAGAAACTATGTTGCTCGAATTTTTCAAATCCTTCAAAGTTCAGTGGATTTTTTGAGGATCCGACACGGTTGCGCAACATTTTTGGAGAGTCTAAGCAACATAAGCTACCTAAATCTGTTTGATTTTATATTGGAAGAAAGTTATATAAACAAGTTTATCTGGAGATGAAGAGATTTAAAGACCTTTAAACGAAACTTGAATCCGGGAAAGAAGTTCAAACTGGTAAAGAAGTGGTCCAAGTCAGAATAAATGATTTAAGAAAATCCAGGTTCTTTGGGAGTAAAGCAGTATATTCACTTGTCCATTTCCTACCCAATGTACCAATATATATTTTACATATGCTTATCCGGAAAAGAATCTTCAAACTGGAAAACAAGTTGACACCTGAGAACAAATAATTTAGAAAATCCAGGTTCTCTAGAGGGGAACCGTTTGACAGACACTTGAGCTGCATATTCAATCTCTAATCCTTTTAATGCCAATTGTACTCCAATATATTTCAGTCTGGAATTTACTGTGTTTTTTGTGCATGTATAGTGAAACTCCTATGAGAAAAGGACATATTTAAGCATTTCTCTCTATACATATTCCTGTAGGCAGTTTACTTGTATATATCTTAATAGTTTTTCATATCCCTTTTTCAGGCTTGCTGTTATTTTCTTCAAAGCTGGGTATCTAAGAAGTTTATGACTGGATGGTAATTTCTTATCTCTTTGTTGCGTTACCAATTTTAATAGGTTTTGACCATCTTTCAATTCATAACAACTCCAAAATTTGATATTGCAGTGTGGTTCTCTTCCCTGTGGCGGTTACATTCTTTGTGACATGGTGGTTTATTCAGTTTGTTGATGGTTTCTTCAGTCCACTATATGAACAACTTGGCATTGACATATTTGGTAAGTCCAATTTTCCAAAGTTTTGATAGCTGCAGTTAGTTTTCTGTATTGGTTTATCCTGCTTCTTGATACTTAGTAGTTCAATACCCTGCATATTTAAGGTTCACCTCATATTTTCATTTTCAGATATTTCATTATTCTTCATCGCTGCAACTTCCCAAGATAATATTGCAAATTGTTCTTTGAAACTGAACTTATCAGCTGCATATATCTCTTTGTGAACATGTAAAAAGTTACTATCTACATTTGTTGAGGAGAAAAGTAATGAAATGAATTATAAACTTTCCTTTACTTAATGTAGTTTTGGTGATTATATTTTCTTGTCTTGTCTTCGTGATGGAAGTAAAGTTTTGTTTCTGGTAACTGAGGATTTCAGTCAGGGGCTTAAAAAAGGATATTGCTTTCAGCATACATCCAACTATATCCAGCTATATAAGTCTAAGATGCTCGTGGTTGACCTGGCATAACTAGAAATAACTAGAAAAATAGCCATTAATTGTGCTTGCTTTCTTTTCCCCCTCAATGCATAACATTGTGTTTAGGGTTTAGCCTTCTTTGACTAACTCGTATGAATTGCTTTGCTCTTAGAACTGTGATGTTGATATCAGTGTAGATGTAAAAATACACTTCTCTTTTCCTGAGTTGTAAATGCCTCTCACTTGTGAGGAAGCCATTGATGTCTATTCTATGTGATCAAATATCTAATATTTCATTACGTGTAGAACTTAAGCTGGTTTTTGACGGTCCATTATGTTGTGTGTTATCTTTCCATGTTTCATGCATGATTGATAAATCTCATGTTTCCATGGCATGTCTTATGTGTTGTCCACCTTCCTCCCTGTATTAAAGTTGTTACGTCCATTGTATATTCCCCATATCTCCTGACCTTTGGGACATTTGTTGTTGGTGCAGGACTAGGATTTGTCACATCTCTTGTTTTTGTATTCTTAGTTGGAGTTTTTGTTTCATCTTGGCTGGGTGCTACTGTTTTTTGGATTGGGGAATGGATTATTAAGCGAATGCCATTTGTCAGACACCTATATTCGGCTTCAAAGCAGATCAGTTCTGCAGTGTCTCCAGGTAAAGTTACAGATTTTTCTTCTTCTGAAGAGCAGAATGATGAAATGAAACTTACCTTCCGTTTGTTAAGGGGAAAGGCAAGGCAAGGAGTGGTGCACTTATCTAATTCACTTCTGGATCCATTTCTTGCTACTATCATCCTGAGATGGAAATGGGAAAGGAGAAGAAAAAAGGAGAGTGTGTGTGGGATGGGGGGTGAATGGGGTTAATTCATAATAGTTTACAGAATATGTTACTATCACCTTTTCCTTTCATCAAGAAAAGGGTGGATAGCAAAAGAAAGAAAAAGGAAGGATATTCTCTAGCGGTGGAGTGTAACAAATCTCAGAGCTGTGAAGTAAACATGTGAAATCTGAAATAAACTTTCATCTGATGTCCTGAACTTCCATTTAAATAATAAAGGGTGTCAAAAGCATGGGGATCAGGACCATAAGACAGACAATACATCAAATTTGTGCCTCGAAGATTAAGAAATAAGTACTTTATTTTGAGAGTTGAGGTTGCTACCTGGAGTATTTTTGATTTTGCTGTATTCTCTTATTACTTTTTGTTCTTGATACTTATTTTTCATTCGTATATAATCTACAGATCAAAACACCACTGCTTTTAAGGAAGTGGCAATCATTCGTCATCCCCGTGTGGGTGAATATGCTTTTGGTTTTATAACATCATCAGTTACCCTTCAGGTATTTGTTCGCTTAAGCAAATTTTCCCTTATGATAACATGCTGCAATAGGGAAAAAAACCATACTTTCAGAAATGCATATTTTCTTTTGCTGCTATACAAATATACAATGCTGAATGTTCTTTTGATGTGCATAAGTTCTTTCTTGAACTACTGACATTTTTCAAAGATAAGCTCCTCATATTCTCTCTCGGGTGACTTGATATGATGAATGACGAGAAGCAGAAAGAACAACTATAATAATAGAACACGGAAAAGAGCATTTAATAATTTTGTTGGCTGCTATATGTACATTGACGCATCATTTCTGGATGGCAGACAGATGAAGGGGATGAAGAATTGTATAGTGTTTTTGTCCCTACAAACCATTTGTACATTGGTGATGTACTCCTGGTAAACGCCAATGATGTCATAAGACCAAACATGTCCATCCGTGAAGGCATTGGTACGTCTCTGGTTTTTTGGCAACTCGTCTTTAAAATGTCACTCCTTGTTTAGTACTAGTAGCTCGGTTGACTTGTTGAAGCATGCATCTTACTTGATGATGTCTATAGTTTACTGAGTTATCCAACTTTCTAAAATTAACCAACATAAGCTTATCCATGGTAAGATTTATCTCCAAATGCTTCAAATGAATTTCGGGTTTGTTTACAGAACTGTTTCTAACAGTGAAGCCAAAAAAATGCAGAGATCATTGTTTCCGGAGGAATGACCATGCCTCAAAGGATCTCTCATGTGGCAAGAGTTGCGCGACAAAGTGAAAGAATTCCACTGAACAGAATTAAGTAAAAAATAGTGATGAACATGATAATCTAGGACTGTTTGTAATTAGTCAAGGAGGGAAAAAAAATCATATATACATTGCTGTAATTTTTCGGATCGATCCGAAGCTCTTCGATATGTTGTATTATGTCTTTGTTCTCAAGATACAGTAAAGTTCTTGTTGAAGGTGTTTAAATTCATGTCCATCTCCGGCAATCAAACATGGAACCAAACAGATATATTCAGTTATCATGTTATCCCAACATGGTTTTATTAGTTCGATATTGGTTTTTTGGGTTAATTGATAACCCATTAAGAATATAATAATTTACTATTTTAATTTTTAGTAATACATAATTATCAAACAAAAAATATTAATATAATCACTATATTTGACTATAATTATAAGGATCCTACACAATTAACAGTTTAACACTATTTAACTTTGCTCTCTGTATTTACCCTTTAGGTTTTAGTATTACTTTAGTCTTTAGGTTCATAACATCAAAACCTAAAGAACTAAGAACGGTGATGGGTAGGGTTTGCAACGACAAGGGTTAGGCAATGGTTAGGATTGTGAATTGTGGGTATTTGCTATACTTTTACTACACTAAGCATAATTTTTGCACTCAATGAGTAATTTGATTTCTCTCTTTTTTATTTTGCGCCAAATTATTGGACAAGTCATATATTTGTTTTGAAAGCATTCTCTTATTGGTTAAATCGATAACCGAATCGTTAAAAACCAAAAATCGATAAACCGAAAATCGATAAAAAATATCTTGTTGGTTTGATTATCGGTTAAACATATTTAAAAACCGAAAACAATAAATCAAACCGATAATATTTAAAACCGAACCGAACCAAACCAATCGATACACACCCCTCGGTACTTCCAACTCTTGCTCCTGCCACATGTTCTCACCATTTCTGACAAAAAGAATGAATGATCATACCTAATGAATAAGTCTAAAAATTTCCTTTTTAATCACCCCAAATCATGATCCCAAGCTCCCAAAATCTAATTTTGACCTTCGAAATAAAAAAATAGGAATTATAATTGGTCACAATTAGACCCTTCATCATAAAAATTAGACCGTGACAAAGACAGAATGCAACTAATATCTTTTTTCAAAAAGGTAAAAAATATGCATTTGTGTTGAGAATGATGCATGAATTTAAATCTATAATTAGTAAGAAATCTTTCTTCTTCACGGTTTATGTGATTGCATCAAACTTTCTATTTTATTTTCTTAAAATTAAAGAAGTCAAATATGTAAATTTGTTAAGTCAATTATTATTGGCAAACAGACGAAGAAAATAAGATGAAAATTTAGTCACGTAGAAATAAACATAAACAAATCAATACATCATAAAAAAATCACATCCATGATTTGTTCAAAATCAAATCTTAAAGAGAATTTTTATAAATTTAAAAGCAAAAAAAATGCTGTAATAAGAAGATTACATATATCTCAAACCCTTGGATGCACAACGAGAGGTATTATAGATACCAGTTAATGATAAAATAAAATTATAGAAAAGAGAAACAAATTTCTTTAATCAACAAACTAGTACTCTTTAAGTATCTAAAGTAGCTAAATGAAGACAATAAATGTCAATAAATTAACTCTTTCTCAATTACTTGACCATAATCCAAAACTTTTATTATTATATGAATTCATGACTTAGAATAAATCAAACAAGAGAAAAAGAAATGAGTAATGAATAAAGTCAATTTATAATGTAAAAATCGGTGAAATTCACCTTTTAAAAATTTAAATGTACTAAGATTTATGTAATCTAAATTTTTTCCTCACCCATCAACAACTACTGATTAAGAGAGTTTTGAACCAAAAAAGGACCCCAAAAAAGTATCAAAAGATAGTAAATGAGGTTAGGGAGGGAGGGGTGTAGAGAAAATCATCCAAAGTTAGGCATAACGATAAAAATCTTTAAACTAATTTCTTGGTTTATACATTAAAGTACTTAACTAGTAAGATAAAGATGAATTGCTTAATATGTCTGTTCCATATAGTTTTTGGTTGTTGTGGTTTATGAAATTTTATGAGATTTTTTTGGTATTGTCAAATATTATTTACATTTTCACAATCTAATAGTTAGAATTTGTTAAATATTTGAAGGAGAATAGCAGCGCTCACTTTCATCAAATTTAAAGGCCTAAAACTGCTCATGAATATGTTTAAGGGACATAATCTGAATCTACTCAAGATTGAACTCTCCCATGAATAAATTTTCAATTGTATTTCTCAAGATATTAAAAAAATATTATATTAACTAGGAGGACTAAATTTTATTGTATTCAATCTGAGAAAACATCAAATTGGTTAATTACATAAATTTTTCAATGTTGAATTTTTTATTTTTTTATTTTTATTTTTTATGTGTTGTATTTTTAATTATAGATGGAATTAAATTATCAAATTGATGAGTTTAAAATGTAATCCTTTTGGCACAGAATGATTTTTTTTTTTGCAAATTATGAGTTCGAAAATAATTGTTGAAATTTTACCTAAAAATCAATCATTAGAATAAAAAATATTGGGTTTAGATAAATTTACAGTGAAACAATTTAATTAGACATCAATCCTTTCCAATGATTTTTCATTTGTTTTTTCTATTACTACATGTTTTTTGTTGTTGATTATTCAACTTCTTATATCGTAGAATATACAAACTGAATTATGAGAAAAACTGTAATATATTTCATGAAATGAAAAGTGCAGTACGACTAGAATTGCCAAAGAGAAAGCTAAAATTTAGTTTTAATAATGCCTAACATCCCCCTTGCTACTGAAGTAATAAGCATGTAAGAATGCAATTTGATTAGAAATTTCGATGGCCAACACTACTTTTCACCACTTGTACTCCTCAAATGTTTGATAGAACTCAAATACTTATCATGCTGCAAAATAAAAAGCCACATAAAGTTAGTAATCAATTTACTAGAGAATTTTATAAATGAATATTTGATAAAATGAAAATCAACCTCTACTTCCATATGGTCACAATCATTACAAAACTTAATAAAAAGCTTTATTTGTTCTTCTCCAGCAGCGTAAGTTGCCATACTACTCTCCAATTCATATAGGAGGGCGAGTAATTTCCGTTCGAGGTCAAGTAATTTTTCGAATTTCTTGATCTTCTCACTAAGAAATGGAAGAACCATCAAAACATCATGGGAGTTGTTAAAAAAAGAAGACAAAATACAAAAAAACAAAAAAACATCGAAGAAAAACTTACTTGATCAGATCTTGTTTCTTTGAAGCCATTGATAAAGAAAATCTAGAGCAATATAAGAATAAAGAAACTTGATTTATTTTAGATTGCTATATCACTTGCTTCTCACAAAAGGAAACCCCCTTTAAATAGATGTCTTCATAATATTCTTACCAAATGTAATATTTAATGTTGACATGATTATAGAAAGTTAATAATTTTTTTGAGATTTTATATAAATAAGAAATTAGTTTTGTTGTTCAATTTAATGAGATAAATTGAATTTGAATCTATCCAAGAGTATAAAGAAGCATTTGGTCTTAAATAATAGATAATTAAATTATTTTAATGCTATATTACAAGTTAAAGATATAATGGTTGTTTTCCTAAATAAGGGCATGTTACATTTCGCACCCTTAACATATGTCCACTTTTGTCATTTGAACTCTAGTATATATATATATATATATATATATATATTAATGATCTACACCCTAACCCATTTATTTTTTTGCAAAATAATGAAACCACTCTTTATAAAATATTTTTAAAAGGATAACACGACTTTAAAACACATCACTAGTGTGTAATACCTGCTTACTTATATACCCAACATCTCTCCTATGTTTTGCCGATGTGGTACTTCTTATGTTAAGTTGGGGTGTCATATACACCCCCTCTTATGGACTCAACGTCACCTCATGGAATTTGCCTAGACTCAGCACAAACATTTGTCCCGCGTTACTCAAATTTGCATAAACTTAGTTGAACTTTATTTCACATCGACAAGGCTGACACAACTTGACTCTGATATCATTTATAATGGTCCAGCCCACTAGTGATATTGTCTACATAGATCCTAAGCATGCACAACTTTAAAATGTGTCACTATTGTGTAAGACCTGCTTACTTATATTCCCAACATATCTCTTGTATTTTTTTGCTGATGCAGAACTTCTTATTTTAAGGTGGGATGTTACAATTTATGTGATCAAGTGTCAGTATAAAAGTTGTAATGTTTGCATGAACAATCTTAAATTTGATAGAGTGTGTTTGAATGAGTAAATTTTAGATCACGATTAATCTTTCTGTGCAAATTATATTTGTAAGTAACCTTGTCTGATTAGCACTAATGAGATATTGTGTTTGTATTGGATTGTTCGAGATTGAACAAAAGCTTCAAGAATGGAGTGACGATCTAGGGTGTATTTACACATCTAATCACCATATTTTACCCATAATTTAGCTAAATTTTGAGTATAATCTTATATGTTTATTGTACATTTGTTGTTATGAGCTAATAGATGTGATTAGGTTGATTTCAGATAACAAAACAACAAGAAAAGACCCAAAAATAGGATTGGAATGTAAAATAAAGTGCGCCAAATTAAATACAAACAAAGAAATTGCAATAATGGACTTTGCAATGCCAGGGTACCTTCCACATGATGGACCCCACGCCTTTCATGTTGAGAATATAGATTCTAAAATAAAAAAAATGATGTGATGAACATGCGACACATGGAGAAGGAAGCAGGACTCTGAGATGGACGTGATTGCGCACCCCCCAAACCACGCGATGGTCTTCGCGCTGCAACCCCTTATTTGTTGATATGATGTTAACCAAGTCAAAGCAGATTCAATTAGGATTAAGACTACGATTCTACAATTATGTCATTATGGCGACATTTTTAAGGATTACAAATTATAATTAGGGATTATCATTAGTCATAGAAGTTAAGGATTACTACTAGCATAGAGTTTCCAATATTCTTACCTTATTAGGGTTAATTATTGCTTTTAGAAGATTATTGTGGAACAAATAGCATCCTCTTGCAAAAGATGCATTAATTATAAAAGGTTTGCTTACTTTCTTTCTGTTTATGTTTATTAATTTCTTATATTACTTTAGTTATTATTTGCAAATAGTTAAAAATCATAACTAGGGTTATGGAATTTAGAGTAGGAATGTTAATAATAGATTTATTACATTAAAATCTTCTAATGAAGGGGTGATAAGTGTGTATTAAGGTTCTTTAGTAAATATTATTTTTTGATGGTTGCAAACGTTAAGAACTCGCTTGTATTCTGGCTCGCTTGACAAAAAAAGTTAAGATTACAATAAAGGATCATTACCAAGGATTTGGAGCTACCAACCTCTATCTAATAGACTAGAGATAGGATAAATAACCTGAGACATTTGATGAATGAATCAATTACTTCGACACCCAAGTGCCGACATGGACTTAGGGTGATATTCTCTTAGTTGAGCTGAGAGGCTTTAGGAGACATAGATTTGTCATTTTTGCACAATGAACAAACCTAAATGTGATGAAATTAAATAATTTATTTGAGTTGTGATATCTAAGAATTGTAACCCTAGTTCATCTTTAATTCTTCATTACAACTTTAATATTATAAATAAGTTAATAATTCCCTTTTTAAAACCCTCAACTATAATAGTAGTTACTAATATGAATTTTCAATAACAAATTATAAATATCTTCCACCACAGTCTCTGTGGGTATCGCCTCTAACCTTGTTGGATTACAATATTTTGACATCGACCACTTCAATCCCAATTAAGGGTGTAGTTTGGGTGTCATTACTGTTAGGCAATTTGGTGACACGCCAAACTTCTCAAACGATGCAGCCTTTCGACTTTTACTTCTTTCTTCCATTTTTTTGACTTATTTTCCCTCTTTTTACTGCTTAAGTGCATTTATGACTCCAAACCTAAAATTTAAACAAATCAACATTGTAAATGGTTCAAAATGGCGTTGAGTACATCGATTCAATATCAAAATTAGGTCAATTGAGTCATAAAATTTCGACTCATCACTAGGTTCTTCCTCTTGCATTTTAAAGAAAAGCTTGTCAAAAAGATGGGTTTCTTTCGAACGAGAATCTTAGTTTCGGTCATGGCATGACTCTTTTTTGTATTTTTTTATGTTCTACACTATTACAATCATTGATTAACTTCTGAGTAGCGCCCGATTTAACGTCACGACATAACTAAAGTCAATGTTCAAGACCATCTCTTTCATTTTCTGTCCTTACGAGCAATCCTTCGCTTCTTTTTCATTTTTAAGAGGACTGCCCTCTTCATCTTCCTCTAGATTCCTCTTTTTCTTTGCCGTATTTTAGCACAGGTTCAGGCCACTTGGCAACTAGCCCATGATTTTGTAGTACCTTAAGAAATCCACCATGGTCGCATTCGAAAAGCCTGCACTTATTCTTGGACAATTTAGTGATCATGCATGTAACACTCCAGAAATATTTTGAGCTAAGACTCGAACATCCTTCGTTGTGAGTAGGATTTTATCGAGCAATTTAAATTTTTCTGAAGTGTTAAGGTCAGTAGATGTAACACCTTGAGTTCCAAAAAGAACTACAGAGAATTCATTCAAGTCATTCGTAAGTTCTTTTAAGTTTTGGGTCAACTTCAAACGATCATAACTTTCAGTACAAAATGAGTTAGGTGGCCTATAAGATATCAAATGAAAGGTCTTTGGATTCTCATTTCAACGCGATCAAGTTTTCTAAGCTTTGAGTTCGGATGAGTGAGATATGTCCGTTTGAAGTCAGCCTGTCCAATTAAGGAAAGTTACCCGAATTAATGAGGAGTATTTTGGTCTTTTCCTTACCCCTTCAACTTAAAACGTTTTTAGTAATAATAATTAGGGGTCTAAACTGATTAGAATCAGTTTCATTCATCCCCAATACACTTAGGGTTTCAGAAGAGAGTTCAAGGAGAGAAAAGTGGAAGGGTTCAAGACGTTCTCGGGATTTTTGAGTTTTGTTGCGGATATTTACCAAGGGTTTGATCCCTAAGAGGTATGTAAGTTTCCGTAGTGTTGGATTAGTTCACCCACACGCCAATCATGATTTTTTTTAATGAATTTCATCCATAAGTTTGGGTATATTGAGTTCTTGATGAGTTTCTTGAAGTTTGAGTTTCGTTCTTTGATTAATGAGGTTTGATGAATTCTTGAGATTAGTATGTAACGACCCTAAAATCTAGTAGGTTGAACTACAGCTTGACGAGTGTCGTTTTGAGTTAGTTTTGGGTTATGAATTGTTAAATATTGTCCCGAGTCATGGTTAAGGGGTTAAGAGGTTAAACGTCAAGGTACGACTCCCCATGGACCACCCTACGGGTCCTTGAGGAGGACCTTAGGTCTAACCCCCAAGACCCCTTGAAACCACAAGGCTGCCCCAAACTTGGAGGACCACGAAAGGGGACCACGCCCCGTAGGTGCATCCACGCCCCGTGGATGGCCTTCGTGGGTCATGGCCCCTAAATGCACCTCTCTGACCCAGACCACGGACCAACAATACGGTCCATGAATAGACTCACGGTCCGTGAGTCTAGGTCTTGTGAATGGCACCTGTGTGCTGTCAAAGACACGACTATGCTAAGGGTGGTTTGGTAAATTCCTCCATTGGCTAGTTAAGTGTTTAGACTGTTATTTTGGGTTTATTTACATATTTTAAGAGTATTAAAAGTGTTAAACTCTATTTTACTTTCTATTTTTTCAAAACCCGAAATCAAAACCTTTCCCTCCCAAAAAGTCCTCTCTAGAAACTCCATTGGAGATCAAGGTCAAGTTCAAGCTAGGGTTGGGGATTTCAAGGTGTTTCTTCTTTAATTTTCATGAGGAATCAATATAAAGGTTTGGTAGTCTTGATCCTTGTCTAATTTTCCATTCAAGGGGCCAATTCAAAGAAGATTTCAAATCATGAAAATCTAGGTTTTCATGATATCTCATGGGTTCTTTCATCAAATATTTTCAAATAGTTTATAATGACAAATTATGATTTTTTTGATGTTTAATTGATGATTTATGATGAAAATACTCTATGAACCCATGAATTCTTTCAATTCCTAAATTACACCTTTTGAGGTGGGTTTGTTGATCATGAGTGAATGTTGATGGATTATACCTAAATTGATTTAGATTGTAGGATTGAATCACTATTCATGCCTAATTAATATAGTTAAAGTTTTATTGGTGACTTATGATCATGGCCTTGAAAGGGCAAGTGATGACCTAATTTCATGTTGAGTTAGAATTATGCTTGAGCTATTGATCCATTTGAAAGGTGGAGGTGTTTACTTACTTTGTATATTGATCCACTTGAAAGGTGGAGGTGTTTACTTATTATGTACATTGTGATCATGGCCTTGAAGGCATAGTGTGAGTAATCGAAGTATTATCATGATGTTGTATATATGAATGTGATGTGAAGGATATGCATGGGATTTCAATGATAGAATGATGATCTTATCTAGGATGTAAATGTGTTATTATTGAAAGACTATTTCTCAATTTGACACTCATGAATGAATGAATGGTTAATGTATGAATATGCTGAGAATTATATATGTGTGATCCTTATGAATGAGTTATAATCATGTTAGAAGGCAATTGTATGAATAATGAGGCTATATGTGAAAGGCTATTCTCACACACTCACACACACTCATGAATGACTAATGAATGAAGTTTTATGATAATGTTAATGAATGTTGAGTTTATTGAAAGGCTATTCTCAATTGTACTCTAATGAATGAAAAGACATGTTGTGAAAGGACTTTCTCACATTATGGGATTCCTAGGTTAAAGGCTATTTTCACCTTTGAATTTATGAGCTTTCTAATGAATGAATGTTGGGTTGGGATGGATACTCAACCGTGAGTCGAGGCGGGGTATCTAGTAACAATCCCTATATCCCATTTTAGTGAATGTTGGGTTTGGGATGGATGCTCATCCGGGAGTTGAGGCGGGGTATCTAGTAGCAATCCCTTATCCTATAATGAACTAATGTAATGTACTCCGTGGGGAATAATGCTAAGCACCGGGAGGATATGGTTTGAGATGGGTGTTTATCCGTGAGTTGAGGCGGGGTACTTAGTAACAATCTCTTGACATGAATGCTCATCCGTGAGTTGAGGCGGGGTATCTAGTAACAATCTCCCTATCCCATAACTATGTGCCCACATAGGTTTAGCTAGTGGATCCACTTAAGCTAAAGAACAATGGTCCTACCTTAGGCAAATAGGAATCCCTTATCTGGTGAGGGTGACACCGGGATTCCATGTTAAGCTCACATGGTCTATTTCGATTAAGTCTTACCCCCACAAAGAATGTTAATGAATTATGGCTTCTTAAGAATACACTACTTAGTGTGGGTGGTGGTATGGGCGCCATCTATGCATTGCAAAAGTAGGCTTTGAGAGGGGTCATGGTGCGTTCCTTTATGATGTTAAATGAAATGAATGAGCTCTTATGATGATGTTAATAAGAATATTGGCTTAATGTCTAATGAATGAAGGTGTTCTTAATGAAGCTAATGAAGAATGGGTGACTTAAATGCTTATATGTTTAATGTGAAGATGCATGCTATACTTGGATTGTATTATGAGTTACTTACTTGTTATGACTTGTTGAGTATGAATGTGCCTTGTCTATGGTGACTTCAAAGGAGTACGTAGTGTGAGTAGTAGTATGGGATGCTACTTGCACATTGCACAAGTATGACCTAGAGTTGTCTTAGATGTTGGTCTTAATGTGATGGTGTGACTCATGTATTGTTCATGTCTCTTATATGCTTTATTGTTTAAAGGTGGAAATGATGAATGGTAAGTTCACTTTTGGTGACCTTAATGTGGTGCCTTGGCGTGGAGGGTGGTATGGGACGCTATCCATACATTGCACAAGGTATAACATGAGGGTTACTTAAGGTGAAGGCTTAAGGTGAAGGTAAAGGTTCATATGTGGATTATGTTCTAATGTGAAAATATGACTTGCATGTTGGTTGTGACTTATATTATGCCTCTTTTATCACTGTTCATGAAGTTTTACTAAAATGACATATATCATGACTTTCAAACTAAATGTCCTTTTAAGCATGTTTTTGCATGGCTTCCATACTTAGTACTTTATGTGCTAACCCATATTTCTTCTCCTTTTTTACCAAAGTGTAGGGTTTGGAGATATTGGTGTTCTATGCTTGAGGAGTAGGTTTCTAAGGTGCTTGAAGATGAAGACTTGGTGAGTCCCCATAGTTTCGAGGACAAAACCCACCTTGTTCCTTTATGTCTTTTACTTTATGTTAAAGCTTTTGTATGGGCTAAGTCCCAATGTTGTATTCAAAGTATTAGATGGTTTGAGAGATAGTGTACAAAGTCTAGAAAATCTTCTGCTTGCTTTTTAATGAAATTGTCTTCGATTGTAAAGAAAGTTTTGAATTCTTCTCTATTTTTCCTATGTTCAAGAATGCTATGAGGCTTGTATTAGACCCCTTCGGGGTCGAGTACGCCGTGTTACGACTAGGGGGTGCTCTCAGGTCATGACATAGTATTAGTAATTTGAGGGTTGTTTGTATTAGATCATCGTGTACTTATGTTGGGTATTCGAATCTGAGTGAGTTGGGAAAAAACCATTCGATTCTACGCGAATTAGGGTCCGAAAAGGAGAATAAAAATTCGTTGGATTTTCTAGGATGGGGGCTGGCTCCCTGCCCCTACAGTGCGCCAAAAACTTTCCTCTAAAGTTCAGGGGTTGGCACCATGCGCCACTCAGTGCGCTAGGGTCGCCTTCCTCGTCTTGTTTTCAGTCGTTTGCTCAGTTTGAGTTCTTTTAAAGTGTACCTTCACTCCTATCTGATTCTAACTACTCTAAACTACATTTAAACATCACGAGATCCTTCATATCATGGATCATAACTCTTGAATTCATAATTCAAATTCAAGAAAGAGTTAAGAATAGAGTTCAAGAAAGTCTTTGAGTTAAATTGTGAATGCTTTGAGATCAACTATCAATTTGAGCTAAGTTTTGAGGAAGTAAGTTGTCACGCCCCGAGCCTAGACCCTGGGCGGGACTAGCACTTGAGAACCATTTCTGGCTCCATGCGAACCCTTGGCGTGTCTTACTTACTCAGCGGAAGACTCTAAGCATTATTACAATGATCAAATGCATCTCTACTCATATGTTTAATAGAATAACTTAGAACATATAAAAGTCAAACATTCAACTTGGCCAAAGTGGCAACTCAAGTCTCAACATAAGAAATAACAATGTAAAGACAACTAAACTACTAACTGTCTGACTGTGTATGAAGCCTCTAAAGCAAAGAGGGATGTCGGGACAAGACCCACGACATACTAATGAACTAAATACTGAAAAGTGATAAAAGAAGTCCTTCGGAAGTAAAAAGGCCCACCAACAGACTCTGAATGCTCAACTGGATCAACGAGGCACTAGATGATGATTCTGATTACTTGTGTCTGCATCATTAAAAGATGCAGGCCAAATGGCATCAGTACATTGAATGTACAAGTATGCAAGGGGAATACTAAACGTAACATAAGCTTGAAAGGAATCTGAAAGAAACACTTACCTTGGTTTTACTCAACTCCTGAATAACACAACTCAATATAAAGCAACAATACTCATGCAATATATAGAAATCTTTTAAAATAGTAGAAAGCAACTCAGTTGTTAAAGAAATGCAATAACAACTCAACTTACTCAAATACTAAAGTAATGTAATACTGTGGGAGTTTATCTAACCGACAACCACCACTATGAGCCTAAGTGGTGATACATCGTCTTTCCCATGCTGCCAGAACTGTCCTATACTTTGCCGTCATATAGAACGCCTTAAGTAAGTGGATCCACTAGTCTATGCTTAAAAGCACTAAGGAATCATCTAAAAAGTATGATCCTTTACTACCCATGATTGCTACATGGTTTATGAAGACTTGAGTTATTATGAACTCGCGTCCCCATATCAGTGCTTAATACTACTCCTAAAAATGTACTTAGCTCAAATGTCTTTAAAACAAAACTTCTTTCTTTGATTTGAGATAATTACTCAAAACTTAGCTTAAAACTATCTTGGAAATTGGTGTTTCCCTTTATTGTTCACATGTGAAAACATTCTAAACTCTTGGGAATACTTAGTTCCCTTATAATCTTTGAAGAAATGAACTTTTACTCTTATCCTTAGATAACTCAAGGAATAAGTGTTAAAACAAAGTTGAAACGTTTGTAAAAGACTTTTGAAAACTTTATGAACTTCTCTTGACTTGAATCTTAACTTTCCTTGAATTGAATTATGGATTCAATGTTCATGATCTCATGTTTATGTATGATTTCACATTGTTTAGACGTACCTTAGAGTGTTGGAATTAACTAGAAAACATAGATACGTTGCTAAGGAACTAGTACGGAAAGAAGGGGAACAAATAGGAAGAACTGGCGTTCTGAGAGGCGCGGGGCGCCAGAGGGAAAAATTCAGAAGCTGGGGTGGGGTGCGCTGGCTGGCGCAGTGCCCTAGGGCCCAAACTTTAGAGTCACCTTCTTGGGGCTCTGAGAGGGGCGGCGCCCCAGGTCTCTGCCCAGGTGCACTCCGACTTTTCTCCTTCGTTTTTCAACTCTAAACCCCCTATTTCAACTTAGTTCTTTCCCCGAACACTTAGAATTGATTATACCCTCAATATATACAAGATTCAACTTGAATTCACATCCAAATAAATGAATCAACCTCAAGAAACTTCAACAACACAAACCCACTAGAATTGAAACGAATATCATCAAGAATTAATAAGATTTACTTTCAAATCAAATATACTTCGCTGATTTGAATCATGATTGGCGCGTGGGTGAACTAACCTTGTGTGATCTCACATAATCCACAACCAAACTTGAACGTTCTTGACTAATCTTAACTTTTCTTCTCCTTTCTCCTCTTTTCTCTTTTCTCCAAGCCCTAGCGTGAACTTCAACTTTTCCAAACTGATATAATTCTGATTAGACCCCAATTAAACTCCTAGAAATGAATTAAAATAAATGGATAAGGAAAAGACTAAAATACCCTTCCAAAATCCGGTTTTAGACTTTCCATTTGAACAACCCAACTTCAAATAGGCATATCTCACTCATACAAACTTGGAATCGTACAAAATTGGCGGCGTTGGAAAGATAATTCCAAAATCTTTTCTAAGGTATCTTGAAGCACACCTAACTCATACTGAGCTAGGAGTTATGGTCGTTTGAAGTTGACCAAAAACTCAAACTTAACATACTTAACAAATTTTCCAGATTTTTATTCTTTCCAAAAATGACTATTTCTAATTTTAACTTCTTTCTAGTTCTTTCAATTAGCGAGATGTTACATAAGTATGAGAATGAGAAGAGTTGTACATATGAGTTTTATATTTTTATTTAGACCCTTGAGTCTAGTCGTTCATGCCCATAAATTCCTCCTGAACTCCATAAGTTGAGTATCTTTGAGAGGAGTAGTATCTCCAAGTTCTAAGTTCTTGAGCATTGATTTTTTAAACCTTTGAGATTATATTCCTTCTTATGGGACTACTACATGTTACCCATGAAGTCCTTGTGTTGAGTTGTTCATGCCTATAATTCCGCATGAACCCTATGGGTTGAACATTCTTGAGATGAGTAGTATCATTGAGTCCTTGAGTTCTGGAGTTGTTGAGTTTCGAGTATTGAATTCTATATATGGTTATTGAAAACCTTGAATTGAGTCATTCAAGTCCGTAATTCGGCATGAACTTTATTTTGAGAAGTCTTTTACAATTATTTATAATATATTTTAAGACTTGAGTACTTAAGTTTGAGTATGAAGAGAGTTAAGTTTCATTTTTCAAAATAAATATGGGAACCAAGTATTCCCAAGAGTAAATATTTTTATATTTAAGATGAGAGGAAACACCGATTTCCAAAAGAGTTCATGAGCAGTTTTGAGTGCTAACTATCTCTTTTAAGAGAAATCTTTTGAGTTATAATCTCAAAGTTGAGGATGAGGAAATATTTTTAAACATATGAGCTAAGTTATATTTTGGGAGTAGTATTGAGCACCGATTTGAGAACGAGTTCAGATAACTCAAAGTCCTCATAAACCATATAGTTAACGTGGGTACAAAAATATGATTCCTTATTGCTTTTTAAGCATAACTTATTGGATCCACTTAGTGAGTAGTCCTATACCCCAACAAAGTATATGACAGTTCTGGTAGCGTGGGAGAGACACTGTATCATAGTGATGGTTGTTGGTTAGCGAATCTCCCAAATAAGAGTTATTATTGTATGTTTACATATAATTTAGTTATTATTGTATTTTTACATACAATTGAATTATAATTGTATCTTTACATACAATTGAGTTATTATCCACCGTTTTTAAAAGCTTTCCATAAATTGCATCTTTTATTGTTGCTTTAATCTTGAGTATCTTGAGTTGAGTATCTGTGAGTTGAGTATCTTGAGCCGAGTATCTTACCTCTGAGTTAAGTACCTTATTGTTGAGTTGAGCCCTATTTCATTGAGTTGAGTTGAATTATGTTTCATTGATTTGAATATCCAATTCTTGAGGGGAGTTTGAGTTGAGTTGAGTGAGTTTGAGAGGAGGTAAGTATGTTTCTTTTATATCAGTTCAAGCTTATGTTTATGCTTTAGAATTCCCCTTACATGCTCGTACATTCCATGTACTGACGCCATTTGGCGTGCATCTTTTATGATGAAGATACAGATATTCAGGGTCATATGTAGAAGCTTCGTTGATACCACTTGCAATTCAAGTTAGCTATGGTGAGCCTCCTTGCTTCCGGAGGATTCCATTTACTTTTCAGTTTTGTCAGGATGTCGTGGGTCTTGCCCCGACTTCCATCTTTATTATTTAGAGGCTTCATAGATAGACAGTAGAGTTTGAGAGGTTTGTATGATTTTATTTTGTTAAATGTTTTAAAGACTTGAGTTGCTTATTTCTGGCTAGTTGAATATTCTATATATTCTGAGTTCAGCACACCTTCGAGGCCGACCCACGAGGCCGGCCCCAAGGTATCGAGGCTGGCCCCACCTCTGAGGACACCGACGCCCTCGAGGCCGACCCCGCCTCCGAGGCCCTCAAGGTCGGCCAAGCCTTCGAGGCCCTCGAGGTTGGCTCCACTTCCAAGGCCCAACCCTGAAGGCCCTGCCATCGGATGCCCCACCTTGAGTCCCCGCCCTCAAAGCCCTTTCCCCCGAAGCCTCGCCTTCAAAGCCCACACCTCTGAGGCCCCACCCCGCCAACTCTGGCTCTGAGGCCCTAGAATCCCCGCCTTGAGGCGACAACGAGTCCGGACCTACCCTCGAGGTCCCGCCCTAGAAGCCCCCACCTCCGAGGTACCACTAGTAATTCCTCTAAGCCCCCGCCATCCCCACCTCCGAGGCCCTGACTTTTTTTAACGCCCATTTATGCATTTTTTAAAAAGGGCTGGTAAATGCAGAAATGGTTGTTAAAAATGCTGTGCATATACGTGAAGGTTCCCCAACTAATTACAGAGGTTCCTCATAAGGGTTTTGAGAAAAAAATTTGAGTGCTCCATGTGCCAGATCCATGGGTTAATACACACGAAAAATTGGGGAATTTGGGCGATTCTTAAAAAAAGGCTTGTAAATACGAAAATGGACGTTAAAAAGATGGTGTGAATATACGTGAACGTTCCTAAACTCATTACAGAGGTCATCATAAAGTTTTTGAGAATTCTTTTTGGGTGCTCTGGGCGCTAGATCCATGGGCTAATACACATGAAAAATGGGGGAATTTGGGTGATTCTTCAAAAAAGGCTTGTAAATACAGAAATGACGTTAAAATATGGTTTGAGCATACAGGAAGGTTCCCCAACTTAGTACAGATGTCCTCATAAATGTTTCTTAGAATTTTTTTTGGGTGCTCTGGACGCTAGATCTATGGACTAATATTAACAAAAAATCGTAAAATTGGGTGATTCTTAAAAAAAGACATGTAAATGAGGAAATGGGCGGTAAAAAAATGGTGTGAGTATACGTGAAAGTTCTCCAACTCATACGGAGGTTCTCATAAAGTTTTTTGAGAAATTTGTTTTGGGTGCTTCAGACGCCATATCCATTGGCTAAATAAGGGCTTGTAAATGCAGAAATGAGCTCTAAAAATGGTGTGAGTATATGTGAAGCTTCCCTAACTAATTACAGAGGTCCTCATAAAACCTTTTGATAAACATATTTTGGCTGCTCCGGGTGCCACATCCATGGACACGAAAAAATTGGGAAATATAGGCGATTCTCAAAAAAGGTGTGTAAATGCAAAAATTTGCATCAAAACATGGTGTGAGTATACGTGAAGGATCTCCAACTCGTTACAGAGGTCCTCATTAAGTTTTTTTTTAAAAAAAATTTAGGTGCTTCAGACGCTAGGTTCATGGGATAATACACATGAAAAATCAGGAAATTTGGGCGATTCTTCAAACATGTCCTGTAAATGCGAAAATGGGCGTTAAAAAAATGGTGTGAGTATACATGAATGTTACCCAACTCACTACTGAGGTCCTCATAAATTTTTTTGAGATGTCTTTTTGAGTAATTCGGGCGTTAGATCCATCGACTAATACACACATAATATTAGGGAATTTGGCCGATTCTTAAAAAAAGACTTGTAAATACGGAAATGAGCATTAAAAAAATGGTGTGATTATACGGGAAGGTTTCCCAACTCATTACAGAGGTCCTCATAAAGGTTTTAGATTTTTTTTGGATGCTCTAGGCGCCAGATCAATGGGATGATACATATGAAAAATTGAAAAATTTAGACGATTCTTAAAAAAAGGCTTGTAAATGCGGAAATAAATGTTAAAAATATGGTGTGAGTATATGTGAAAGTTTTCCAACTCATTACAGAGGTCCTCTTTAAGTTTTTTCACAAAATAATTTTGGATGCTCCGGGTGCCAGATCCATGGGGTTAATACACACGAAAAGTTGGAGAATTTGTGGGATTCTTAAAAAAGGGCTTGTAAATGCAGAAATGAGCGTTAAAAAATGGTGTAAGTATATGTGAAGGTTCCCAAATCATTACGGAGGTCCTTATAAAGTTTTGTGATAAAAAAATTTCTGGTACTCTAGGCGCCAGATCCATGGGCTAATACACATGAAAAAATGGGGAACTTTGACGATTCTTAAAAAAGGGTTTGTAAATGCAGAAATAGTCTTTAAAAATAATTTTAGTATACATGAAGGTTCCTCAACTCTTTACGTAGGTCCTCATAAAGTTTTTTGAGAAAAATTATTTGGGTGCTCTGGGCGCCAGATCCATGGGCTAATATACACGAAAAATCATGGAATTTGGGAGATTCTATAAAAAAAGCTTGTAAATATGGAAATGGGTGTTAAAAAATGGTGTGAGTATGCCTGAAGGTTCTCCAACTCATTACGGATAATCTCATAAAGTTTATTGAGAAAAACAATTTGGGTGCTCCGAGCGCTTAATCCATGGGATAATACACAAGAAAAATCAGAGAATTTGGGAGATTCTTAAAAAAAGTCTTGTAAATGCGAAAATGAGCATAAAAAAATAATGTCAGTATATGTGAAGGTTCCCCAATTCATTACAGAGGTTCTCATAAATTTATTTGAGAAAAGTTTTTGGGGTGCTCCAGGCGCAAGATCCATGGGCTAATACAAACAAAAAATCAGGAAATTTGTATGATTCTTAAAAAATGGCTTGTAAATACGAAAATGGGCGTTACAAAAATGGTTAGAGTATATGTGAAGGTTTCCCAACTCATTACGGAGGTCCTTATAAATTTTTTGAGAAATTATTTTTGGATGCCCTGGGCACCAGATCCATGGGCTAATACACACGAAAAATTAGAAAATTGGGTGATTCTTAAAAAAAGGTTTGTAAATGTGGAAATGACATTAAAAAAATGGTGTGAGTATAAGTGAAGGTTCCCCAACTCATTACGGAGGTCCTCATAAAGTTTTTTGAGAAAAAAATTTGTGTGCTCTGGGTGCCAGATCCATGGGCTAATACATATGCAAAATTAGGTATTTTGGGCGATTCTTAAAAAGGGCTTGTAAATGCGAAAATGGAGTGTAAAAAAATGGTGTGAGTATATGTGAAGGTTCCCTAACTCATTACGGAGGCCCTCATAAAGTTTTTTGAGAAACACATTTTGGCTACTCCGGGCGCCACATCCATGGGCAAATACACACGAAAATTTGGAAAATTAGGGCGATTCTCAAAAAAAGTTTGTAAATGCAAAAATGGGTGTTATAAAATGGTGTGAGTATACGTAAAGGTTCCCCAACTCATTACAGAGGTCCTCGTTAAGTTTTTTGAGAATTTTTTTTTGGGTGCTTTAGTTGCCAGATTCATGGGCTTATGCCCCTTGATCTTATTAGCTTAGTAGCAGCCGTGGAAGTTATAGTAGTTCTAGCAGAGTATGCTAGAAGATGACCAATCTCCCCATCATGATTCATGATTGGTGGCGACTCGGATGGCATCTGATTAACTAGCGTAGGAGAGTGAGTTCCCGCAGGTAATTTTTTTCTCTAAACACACGAAAAATTTGGGAATTTGGGCAATTCTTCAAAAAGGGCTTGTAAATGCGGAAATGGACGTTAAAAAATGGTGTGAGTATACGTGAACGTTCCCCAACTCATTACGGAGGTCCTCATAAAGGTATTTTAGAAAATCTTTTTGGTAATACGGGCGTCAAATCCATGGGCTAATACACACGAAATATTAGGGAATTTGGGCGATTCTTAAAAAGGGCTTGCAAATGCAGAAATAAGCATTAAAAATGGTGTGATTATACGAGAAGGTTCCCAACTCATTACATAGGTCCTCATATAGTGTTTTTAGAAATTGTTTTGGATGCTTCGGGCGCCAGATCAATGGGCTAATAAACACGAAATATTATGGAATTTGAGTGATTTTTAAAAAAGGGTTTGTAAATGCGAAAATATACGTTAAAAATGGTGTGAGTATATATGAAGGTTCCCCTACTCATTAATGAGGTCCTTATAAAGTGTTTTGAGAAAAAACACTTGGGTGCTCTAGGCGCCAGATCCATGGGAACACAAAAAATTAGGAAATTTGAGCGATTCTTAAAAAAAAGGCTTGTAAATGCGAAAAAGGGCGTTAAAAAATGGTGTGAGTATACGTGAATGTTCCCAAATCATTACGAAGGTCCTCAGAAAGTGTTTTGAGAATTTTTTTTTGGGTGCTCTGGGCGCCAGATCTATGGGCTAACACACGAAAAAATGGGAAATTTGGGCGATTCTTATAGAAAGGCTTGTAAATGCAAAAATAGGCGTTAAAAAAATAGTGTTAGTATACGTGAAGGTTCCCCAACTCATTACGGAGGTCCTCATAAAGTTTTTGTGAAACAAATTTTGGGTGCTCCGGGCACCAAACCCGTGGGCTAATACACACAAAAAATCAGGGAATTTGGGAGATTCTATAAAAAAGAACATGTAAATGCTGAAATAGGCGTTAAAAATGGTGTGAGTATGCCTGAAGGTTCCCTAACTGATTACGGAGGTTCTCGTACAGTTTTTTGAGAATTTTTTTTCGGGTTCTCCGAGCGCTAGATCCATGAGCTAATACACACGAAAAATTGGAGATTTTGGGAGATTCTTAAAAAAGGTCTTGTAAATGTGAAAATGAACGTAAAATAAAGATGTCAATATACGTGAAGGTTCCCCAACTCATTACAGAGGTTCTCATAATGTTTTTTAAGAACATTTTTTGGGGTGCTCCAGGCGCAAGATCTATGGGCTAATAATACAGACGAAAAATCAGGATATTCGAGCGATACTTAAAAAAGGACTTGTGAATGCGGAAATGGGCATTACAAAAATGGTTAGAGTACACGTGAATGTTCCCCAACTCATTACGGAGGTCCTTATAAAGTTTTTTGAGAATTATTTTTGGGTGCTCTTGGCGCCAGATCCCTGGGCTAATACTTACGAAAAAACAGGAAATTTGAGAGATTCTTAAAAAAAAGGCTTGTAAATGCGGAAATGACATTAAAAAATGGTGTGATTATAAGTGAAGGTTCGTAAACTCATTACAGAGGTATTCATAAAGTTTTTTGAGAAAATAATTTTGGATGCTCCGGGAGCCAGATCTATTAACACACGAAAATAGGGGAATTTGGGCGTTTCTTAAAAAAAAGCTTGTAAATGCGGAAATGAGCGTTAAAAAATGGTGTGAGTATACGTGAAGGTTCCCCAACTAATTACAGCGGTCCTCATAAAGTTTTTTGAGAAATTTGTTTTGGGTGCTCCGGGCTCAGATCCATGGGCTAATACACACAAAATACGTGAAGGTTCTCTAACTCATTAGGGAGGTCCTCATAAAGTTTTGTGAGAAAAATTTTTTGGGTGCTCTGGGCACCAGATCTATGGAAAAGGCTTATAAATTCAAAAATGGGCGTTAAAATAATGGTGTGAGTATATGTGAAGGTTTCCCAACTCATTACGAAGGTCCTCATAAAGTTTATTGAGAAAATAATTTTGGGTGTTTCGGGCGCCAGATCCATAGGCTAATACTGTAACACCCTGGATTCGAAAAGAGGTAAAATAGCAGTTTTAGAAAGTTGCAGGTGCCAAGTGATGATGGACATCCACGTATCGTGGTTGGGACCACGGACCGTAGGTGGGTCCGCGGTTGAACACCCCAAAAATTTAGTTAGACCAAGACCACAATTTGACCAACGGATCGTAGGTAAGACCACGATCTGTGGTTGGGGGTTCGTGGTTCAAGCCTAAAATGCAAAAATTCTCTTAACATAGTGACGATTGACCAGGACGGACCGTAGGTCGATCGATGGTCCATCCGTTGGAGGTCCGTAGGTCACGAGCTGGCAGCTATTTTAAGGGCACATGGGTCTTTTCCATTTTTAATTAAATTGAAGTGGTGTCATTTTGCTTGAGTCTAGAATTCCTATATAAGTATTTTTAACCCCTATAACCCCCCATTCAAGTCATTCTCTCAAAATCTCAAAACAAAGCCCAAAACTCTTTTCTCAAATATTCTCTCTCTAAAAGGTGGAAGAGAATGGAAGAGTTGAAGCTAGGTTAAGTTCAAGTCTTCAATCTTCAAGATTTTGTGGGCTTTGTGATTAAGGTATGATGACTTTTCATCCATGGGATGCTTTATCCCATGGAGCCCCTTAAAATCCCCTAATTTGAAGAAGATTTTCCTAATTCTCGTTAGGGTTTCTTCTAATGTTGTGGGTTATGATGAATGCTGATCCAATTGAGTGGATTATGATTGTTTATGCTTGAATTCATAGGATTACATGTTTTAAGGATGAAATTACATGTACCCATGCCTATTCCTTGTCTAGGAAGATGAAATTGATGAAATTGGGACTATGCCATGAAAGGAGAATTATGAATTTAGATGTATCCTTATAGAGTTGATAAAATACACTGGAATTGCTTGAGATTAAAGCATATGTGGTGATTATGATATGAAATGCTTTGAGAGTAAAGTTTATGTTGCAAATTTTTGATAATTGATGTTATTGTTGTGGAATGGATACTTCCCACATGAATTGCTTAAGTATGAATGTATGAATGTGAAAGACTTTCTCACATGAATGATTCTAGGTTGAAAGATTTGCTCACATAAAATGAATCTAGACTAAAATACTAAGTAATTGATGAGGCTAGAGGCGACTACCCTTGCCTCCATGTGAGAAGGATATAAGGTGATTTCCCATACTACTTAGAATTAAACAAGAAGTGACTCCCCACATTCCTATTATGAGGAATGGACTTGGAGGCGAGTACCCATGATCCTTGTAAAATGATGTGGAGGCGAGTACCCATGATCCTAAAGTTAGTAAGGCAAGAGGCGAATACTGATACGTCCAAACTTACACCTCAATTAAGAGGTATAAATGATCGAAGTCAATTTATAGAACTCAATGTGAGTTGAGGTCGATCCCACTGAGAATTTCTTTACAGAAAATGATTTCACTGTCGCGTTTACCCAAATATTGTTATTATTTCCTAAAGAGAAAAATAATTACAGAATGTAAAATGGGTTTAACTGTAATGCTCTAGTAACCAAAGTTGTTAAATAAGATCGAGTTTAATAATTAACAGAGTGTTGATTTTAAAGTTGTTTTGATAATTAAATGAAACTAGGGTTCTGTTCCCCATAATGTTACATCTAGAGTTTTTCCGTAAATGAGTTTCTGGTAATTCATCTCTGCAAAATACCAGCGAATTAGATATATCTAACACTTCTCAATCTAATTATATAACTTTCACTCAAGCCCTCTCGGTCTTAGAGTGTTAACAAGTTTTACTCTCGCTTACGATAGTGTTAAAGTTCTTTTCTCTCGAACTCAAACTTTGACTCCATTTCCTCAAGTTAATTAAGATTTTTCCAAACCATCATTTTTGTCTCGAACAAATGACAGATACAGGCTAACTCTAATGCGTGCAATAATTAGAATACATGAATAACAAAAACTAAACTATGATTTGCAAATATAAATCACCTTCAACTCGTCTTATGAAATTTCACTTAGATTGACGTCATAGATCCCACAATCCCAGTTATGATATTTAGCCACTCATGATTTCACGTAAACATACATAATTATATAATATAAACATGATAATAAAGTACTTACGAAAATATGCAAAATCGATAAGCACTTGATAATTCAAAACCGAAAATCCAACTTCGAAACTTAATTCAATGTTAATTGTAAAAAACCAAAGCTAAGAATATTTAAAACTTAGTTGCTCGTTACATATATGACGAGACTCCCACAAAAAAAGACCTAATTAATTCAAATAAAGTGCATAAAAGGAGTCCTACTTGAAGTAGGACTGATATGTTGCGCATCTTCACGGGTGCCACCACGGTTCGTCAAGGGCTTCACAGTCCGTGAAGCCCTTCGTGGTCTTCACTTGCACTCATCCAAAATAGGTTCTTCGAGGTTTGCACATTGGATCGTCACCACATACATCACCACGACTCGTGACAGTTACTACAGTCCGTATGTCTTCAATTAAACCAATTCCATTTTCAGCTTTTTGATACCTATTCACTGGATCTGGATCATCTTCACGAGCACTTCCACGGGTCGTTGTGAGGACCACAGTTCATCCAAGTGTTCGTGGTCCTTACTTGGCAACGTTGTATTTCAACTCCTCCAAGCCTTCACACTAGAAATGCATCATGATTGGCACCACATTTCATGACAAGGACCACGACGCGTCTAGGTGCTCGTGGTCTTCACTTGATCACCCTCATCTTCTGCTTTTTTTTTCTATTTTTCCAGACAGGTGAGAATCTGTCTACACATTCAACAAACACATAAATTCTTACAAAAATACACTCGATTCTAGTATTAATCCTTAGCTTTGAGCATCAAATGTTCCAATATTTTATGGCATATCAAATACCCATTACCCTTTGTAGCTAGGCAAAGAGGCAAATCCCCATGTCTATAAAAGTTGTACGAATAAGGTGAACTATGTTATGAAAAATGAATAACTTGGATTGTTTCTTCAGATGCCTTCCATGATGTAAGCTTGACTAGAGGTAAATGACCCTACTCTTGACTAAGGATAAGTTGAGGTTGCTTCAGAAGTATTCCTTTTTTATTGTGATGATTTACGTGCATTGATTATGCTTATGGTTTATATTGACTAACCATTATGTTTATGTTGTTTATGCTAGCTATCATATTTAGTACATGTTTGTACTAACGCATACTCTTGCCTACATGTCTTATAAAAATGTAGGGGCCGACGACATCGACACTCATTCTCGTGGCTAGGATCCTAGTAGAGCGAGACTAGAAGTTTGGTGAGTCCTCATAGCATTTGAGGATGTGATCACCGTTTCCTTATGTTCTTTTATTTCATGTTTTGGACTATTATATAAGCTGTGTCCCAAGAATGTTCTCTTGTTTAAATGGTTTGAGACAACTTTGAATGTATTGCAAATATTTTAAATTTCCGTACCATTTTCTATTACTTTATGTTATGATATGCTAAGTGGCTTGTATGAGGCCTCCCTAGGTCTTGTACACCTTGTTAAATATAGGGGGTACCCCTGGATCGAGACAAATACACACGAAAAATTGAGAAATTAAGGCGATTCTTAAAAAAAAGCTTATACATGCGGAAATAGGCGTTAAAAATATAATGTGACTATACCTGAAGGTTCCCCAACTCATTACAGAGGTCCTCATAAAGTTTTTTGAGAACATATTTTGGGTGCTCCGGGCGCTTGATCAATGGGGTAATACACACGATAAATCGAAGAATTTGGGCAATTCCTAAAAAAGGGATTATAAATGCGAAAATGGGCGTTAAAAAATTGGTGTGAGTATACGTGAAGGTTCCCAAACTCATTACGAAGGTCTTTATAAGGTCTTTTGAGAAAAAATTTTAGGGTGCTCTGGGCGCTAGATCCTTGGTTTAATACACACGAAAAATCACAGATTTTGGGCGATTATTAAAAAAGGGCTTGTAAATGCGAAAATGGGCATTAAAAATGGTGTGAGTATACGTGAAGGTTTCCCAACTCATTACGGAGGTTCCCATAAAGTTTTTTTGAGAATTTTTTTTGGGGTGCTCCATGCACAATATCCATGGGATAACACATGAAAAATTAGGAAATTCGGGCGATTCTTAAAAAGGGTTGATAAATGTGGAAATTGACGTTACAAAAATTGTTAGAGTATACGTTAAGGTTCCCCAACTCATCACGGAGGTCCATAAAATGTTTTTTGGAAACAAAAATTTGGGTGCTCTGGGCGCAAGATCCATGGTCTAATACACATAAAAAATTGGGGAATTTGGATGATTCTTAAAAAAAAGGCTTGTAAATGTAGAAATGGGCGTAAAAAAATGGTGTGAGTATACGTGAAGGTTCCTAACTCATTACGGAAGTCCTCATAAAGTTTTTTGAGAATTGTTTTTGTGTGCTCCAGGCTCCAAGAGCCAGATCCATGGATTAACACACAAAAAATCTGGAAATATGGGCAATTCTTTTAAAAAGGGTTGTAAATGCATTAATGGGTGTTTTTAATAATGGTGTGAGTGTACGTTAAGGATCTCCAACTCATTACAGAGGTCCTCAAAATTTTTTTGGGTGCTTCGGGCGCCAGATCCATGGGTTAATACAAATGAAAAATTGGGGAATTTGGAGATTCTTAAAAACGTCTTGTAAACTCGATAATGGGTGTTAAAAAAAATGGTGTGAATATATGTGAAGGTTACCTAACTCATTAAGGATGTCGACATAATATTTTTTGAGAAAAAAAATTTGGGTGCTCCGAAAGCCAGATCAATGGGCAAATACAAACGAAAAATCAAGAAATTTGGGCAATTCTTAAAAAATGGCTTGTAAATGCAGAAATGGACGTTAAAAAAATGATGTGAGTATACGTGAATGTTCCCCAACTCATCACGAAGGTCCTCATAAAACATTTTGAGAAAAAATTGTTGGGTGAACGGGCACCAGATCAATGTGTAACACACGAAAAATCAAAAAATTTGGATAATTCCTAAAAAATGGCTTGTTAATGCGAATATGAGCATTAAAAATATGGTGCGAGTATACCTGAAGGTTAACCAACTCATTACAGAGATCCTCATAAATTTTTTTGAGAAATATATTTTGGGTGCTCCGGGCATCGAATCCATAGGCTAATACACACGAAAAATTGAGAAATTTGGCGATTATTAAAAAGGGCTTGTAAATACGAAATGGGCACTAAAAATGGTGTGAGTAATCATTATGGAGGTCCTTATAAAGTTTTTGGAGATTATTTTTTTGATTCTTCAGAAGCCAGATCCATGGGCTTATTTATACACACGAAAAATCGGGGAATTCGGCCGATTCATAAAATAGGGCTTGTAAATACGGAAATAAGCGTTAAAAATTGTATGAGTATATAGTGAATGTTCTCCAACTTATTATGGAGATCCTTATAAAGTTTATTTAGAAAAATCTTTTAGGTTCTCTGGGCGCCAGATCCATGGGATAATACACACAAAAAATCAAGAAATTTGGGCGATTCATAAAAAAGGGCTTGTAAATACAGAAATGAGCGTTAACAAATGGAAGGAGTATACGTGAAGGTTTCCCAACGCATTAAAGAGATCCTCACCCAATTGATTACAGAGGTCCTCATAAAGTTTTTTGAGAAATAAATTTTAGGTGCTCCGGGCACCGAATCCATAGGCTAATACACACGAAAAATTGAAAAATTTGACGATTCTTAAAAAAGGACTTGTAAACACGAAATGGGATTAAAAATGGTGTGAATATACGTGAAGGTTCCCAAATCATTACGGAGGTCCTCATAAAGTTTTTGGAGAAAAAAAATTGGGTGCTTCAGGCGCCAGATCCATGGGTAAACACACGAAAAATTAGGGACTTTGGGAGATTCATAAAAAAAGGCTTGTAAATGCGAAAATGAGCATTACAAAATGGTGTGAGTATATGTGAATTTTCTCCAACTCATTATGGAGGTCCTCATAAAGATTTTTGAGAAAAAAACTTTTAGGTGCTCCGGGAGTCAGATCCATGGGTAAACACAAAAAATCAGAGAATTTGGGAGATTATTAAAAAAAAGATTTATAAATGCAGATATGGGCATTAAAAATGGTTTGAGTATACCCGATCGTTCCCCAACTCATTACAGAGGTCCTCATAAAGTTTTGAGAGGAAAAAACAATTGGAAGCTCCAGGCGCCAAATCCACGGGCATTACATACAAAAATTCAAGAAATTTAAAAGATTCTTAAAAAAAGGCTTGTAAATGCAAAAATGAGCATTAAAAATTAGTGTTAGTATACATGAAGGATCTCCAACTCATTATGGAAGTCCTCATAAAGTTTTTTGAGAGAAAAAAATTGGGTGTTTTAGGCGTCAAATCCATGGACATTACACACAAAAAAATTAAAGAAATTTGGGTGATTCTTAAAAAGAGCTTGTGAATGCGAAAACGAACGTTAAAAAATGGTGTGAGTGTCCCTTACCACCCCGCACCCCCTACTCCCACCCCTTACACCTACATCCCGAGGACACCCACCCCTACTCCCCGAGGCATCGCTCCCCGAGGACCCCCTACCACCTCGCCCCTAGGCATCGCGCCCCAAGGAACCCCTACCTTCTCCTTCCCGAGGACCCCTTTACCCCTACCCCCGAGGCATAGCGCCCCAAGGACTACCTACCCCTTACCGACTCCCCACCCCTATCCCCCTCCCTCTATCCCTTACCCCTCGAGGACCTCCCCTACCCCCTCCCCCTAAGGCATCGCGCCCCGAAGACTCCCATACCCCCAACCCCTACCCTCTCCGCCTTGACGCATCGCGCCTCGAGGACCCCTACCCCCCGAGGCATCGCGCCCCTAGAACCCCCTACCCCCTAACTCACGAGATCCACCTCTACCTCCTACTCCTTACCCCTACCGCCCGAGGAACAACCCCTACCCCTACCCCTACCAACCCCTACCCCTACCCCCGAGGACCCCCCTACGCACTCCCCCTAAGGCATAATGCCCTGAAGACTCCCCTACCCTCTGAGACCTCTCACCCCCGAGAAACACCCCAACCCCCTACACCAACCCCTACCCCTCGAGGCATCACGCCCCGAGAACCACCCTTAGCCCCCGAGGCATCGATCCCCCTACTCCCCGAGGACACACCTCTACCCCTTACCGCTGAGAACCCCCCTTACCCTCTAGCCCCGAGGACCACCACCTACCGCTAACCCCCCGAGGACCACCCCTACACCCTCTCTCTTTACTCCCTACCCCCGAGGCATCGCGCCTTGAGGATTCTTCCTCCCCCCGAGCCTCGAGGAGCTCCCATTCTCCCTATCCCCACCCACCCGAGTACCCTCTACACCCACCCCCAAGGAAGCCCTACCCCTACTCCCGAGGACCACTCCCTACCACTCGAGGACCCCTACCTCCTACCCCCGAGGATCCCTCCTACTACCTCTACCCCCCGAGGATCCCCACTACTACCTTTATCCCCCGAGGATCCCCCTTACTCCTTACCCCCCGAGGATCCCACCTACTAACTCTCCCATCGAGGATCCCACCTACTAACTCTCCCCTCGAGGATCCCACCTACTACCTCTACCCCCCGAGGATCCCCCTCCCCCTCTACCCACTCTACTACCACTACCCCCCGAGGATCCCACCTACTACCCTACCCACCCTTATACCCACGCCCAAGGAAGCCCTACCCCCACCCCCCGAGGACCCGTTACCCCTACTCCCGAGGACCACCCTACCCCTACCCCCGAGGATCCTCCTACCCCTACTCCCCCAGGATCCCTCCTACTACCTCTACTCCCCGAGGATCCCCACTACTACCTCTACTCCCCGAGGATCCCCACTAATACCTCTACCCCTCGATGATCCCCCCTACTACCTCTACTCCTCAAGGATCCCTCCTACTACCTCTACCCCCGAAAGATCCCTCCTACTACCTCTACTCCCCGAGGATCCCCACTACTACCTCTACCCGTCGAGGATCCCCACTACTACCTATACCCGTCGAGGATCCCCCTCCCCCTCTACCCACTCTACTATCTCTACCCCCCGAGGATCCCCACTACTACCTCTACCCGTCGAGGATCCCCACTACTACCTATACCCGTCGAGGATCCCCCTCCCCCTCTACCCACTCTACTATCT
>JAJOOS010014584.1:0-51217 GCA_029582725.1 Solanum chiquidenum | reverse complement strand
GAAATGGAAAAAGAATTTACAATTCACTTTGTTCAACACTTTTCGATTATTAATTGATATTTTTGACAGAATATTTCTCTAACTTATCAACAATTTAAAGAAGAGAGTGTAAAAGGAGTTAAAAAAAATAAAATAATGTGAGTATTAGTGGAGAGAGTGTAAGAAAATAAAATAATATTTTCTTGATTTCTTCTATTTGAATGGGGTTGAAGAGAATAAAATAATAATTTTAAATATATACTTTTTATCATAAATAATTAATGTGTTTTCTATAAAAAATTAACACATAGTTTTTTCTTGTAAAAAATTGAGGCCCCCTAAAATTGGGGGCCTAAGGCCAATGCCTTATTTAAGTATGCATAGAGCCGGCCCTGGTCTTCCCCATCACCATCATGTTCATCTAGTTTGTGGGAGCAAATTAAATTTATCGACTATCCCGGTAACAATCGTTCATCTAGTTTCTTTTCAAGAAAAGGTTTGCAATTTTACCCTTTTTGTATGTTAAATTTTGTTCAAGTAAATAGGGTTATTATCGCACTTGTAAGTATATCAATGTTTCTGTTGGTGAGTTATTCCTTAAGAATTTTTTCATTGTCGATTTCAATTATTCTAATGTGGGTTAAAGAAATTCTAAATTATCTTAATATGAGATTTTAAAAAATTGTGACACTGTCAATTTCGATATACAATCCCAAAAAATCATTTTTATCGACTTTTTGGAATCACCATTGGAGTCGCTCAATGTAAATAAATTTGTTGATAAACATGCTTCTTATATTCTATAAATGGTTAATTTGTACATTTTGCAGTAGATCCTCTTTATCATCAGACATCAGCTCTGTTTAATGAAGATGATGTGAATGGTCTTTTGTTGAATAACCTAGGAATCTATGGTAATTGTTGTTCCCATTTTGAGTCATTTGAGATACCTAGGTTGTCCTTACCAGAAGCAATTCTGCATGATAAAATAGAGTTCATTGATATATGTTTTGCTAAGGGTTTGTAGCTTCAAATTTATGTGGTTTTGGGTTTTTTTATAATTAGATGTTTGACTTTTTCTTTATATGTGATCCACTATCAATTGATTGATATAAATCTACTTTTTCAGTATAGATTTTATTGAAGGAATGATGTTGAATATACCTAAAAGATATCATCAAGTATGAGCCATATAATTTATCAATTTAGTGGAGAGATGTTGGTACGAGCTAAAATAGGTTTTCTTGACAAAATTTTACCCTACTAAACTTCTAACTCATTAAGCCTATGTGTGGATGAGATTACATTGACCTCTCAATGTTATGTAAAAGTCCTCTCTCCATCAGTTTGCTCAACAGATAGAGCTTGTAATCATCGGTGTGACAGTGGCGACACAATTGCTCTAGTGAGTATAAATTCCTTGCTTCTCGGTTATTGATGTATCTTTCTATTTATTGTTCTTCTTTTGATGTCTAGTTTTTATTCCCTAGAAGATTATTCACAAACGATCTTATAGAATTTGAAATTTGTGCATTTTAGATTTGTATAATTTTATTCACAAAATTAGTTGTTCCATCCATATAAAGTTATTGGGAACATCAGCAAAAGAATCATCCATGTAGAGAAAATTTGTAATTTTGGCAATTGCATAGTAATTTAAACTTGAGTTTTTATAGCCCAAGACAAAAGGTTGTATATCTATATTTTTTGATTTGAAAGACTTAAATGATTGTCATTTGTGCAAAACATTTGCATAATATGTGTTTATATAAATTGTTGTGATGGTTTAAGAAGAAAATGGTTGCTGCATTTTAGCCAAATGTTCTACACTTCTGAACCAAATTGCTATCTAATTTTGGGCTGTTCTATTGCTACATTTTCGGCCAGATTTTAAGTCAAATGCTGCTATATGTTGAGTTACACTTGTTGCACTTTAAGTCAGTCAACTGCTATCTTTTTACCAAAAAAAGTTACTCCTATAAATGCTGAACTTTGGGAAGAATTGGAGGCCGAAGGGCTATTGCATTTTAGCTAAACTAATGTTGCATTTTGAGAAGATTTGAGTTAATTGCTGCTGCTTTTTGCGGGCAAAAACTGCTGCACTTAATGCAGATTTGTTGCTACTATTTTAGTGCCAATTTTATACTATATGCGATTAAGTAGCTGCTGCATTTTTTAGGCAAAAAAAAGAAGAATATATTCATAATTTATCTATCTCGTTCATATTTATGTGCATTTAAAAAGTGAATATATCAAAGAACTTGCTGAAACTTTATCTATAAAAATAGTAGAACAATGTTATAAATTCATTATGATCTACGACAGAAGAATGAATCAACTGCGTAATTACGTCATTTGACATTTTTAAACTTGAAACTGGAACTTTCTATGTTTGGATCTCTCAGTATTCAAAAGCAGAGGGAGATTAATCTCCTTCTCTTAACGAGTACAGTAAATATTTTTTTTGTGTAGATATGAATTTATTTTAGTCTGTTTTTGTAGCATTATCCATTTTGCTGGGGAAAAATACTACAAAATGGTGTAGAGTATTAAATATTGAATGATGTAGCATTCGTGGTGTTTTAACCTTTGTATACTAGCACACCAATAGTTTTGGAACTTAAACACTTCAACTCTTGTCGTATTTAGCTTGCGGATTTAATGTAGCAACATTTGTTAATTCTTAACTCTTTTTTTACTCCATTTAGAGGCATATTTATGGGTCTTTCACTTAATTATACCATCCCTCAAAGCGCATAAACTAAATAAGTTTGACTTGGGAAGCCTTATATCCTTATCTACTCTATTTTGGTCATGTGCTACCAGAAAAAATCCTTAAAAAGTGTCTTGCTTGGATGCAAAAATGGTCTGCTACTAGAATTGTTCAAAGTATTATTTTGATCAGAAGCAGATTTAAGGTTATAGTAATGAGTGCACAACACATAAAGGCTCTTTTTTAGTTGGTTCTTACTGAAAAGAGATTTGACTATTTATTAAATTCATCACGTATATAATTTCAAGTTTTCTTATCTAGGAAATTGTTCGATTGGTTCCCCAGCTTAATTTACTCAACAACAAGGTCAACAAAAACCTTGTCCAGGGAGGGTGTCCATCTTGTTCTCTGGGTTTTTGTTTGTGTTGCATTTTCTTAGCTTCAGAATCCATAGTTGATAATAGAGGTACCAGCGACAACAAAGACTGTCCTCATCTGCCTAACCTGCTAAGGTCAACCTCAAAACAACCTAGTATCAACAAGTGTGGTACGTACCTCAAGTTGGACGCATTCTTCTAAGGTAATTATATTTCTTATTAGTGAGCATTTATCTTTTGTAGGATTTGTCCAGAAAAGATACAAAATTTTCTTCTTTCTTTTTTGTTATGGCAATTTCCTTTTGACTTGATTGAAAGATGAATTAAGAAATATATATAAAATGAGGTTCATGCCAATGAAGTACTTCAAAAAGATTCAGAAAGTTAAGTTGTACAAGTTCCTAATTTACTATATGACTAGTGAACTATATATCAACATCATTTTGGAAAACAATGGATATAGAGAAAAGACCTTAAAACACCTTCGTTACTGTATATAGCTTGTGACATAACTTTTGGTAGAAATTTCTGAAAAATATCCTTCTGGGAAAACAGATGCTATAAGACATATGCTAGACCTCAACTCAAAAAAATGGATACACACTGCTTGTCTCAAGTTATTTATTAATCCTTCAATTGTATAGCCACATTAGGCCGTATGTTTCTAATTTTTTTATTTGTTTTTCAGTATTTCGGTTTATTCTCTGCTCACTGATTTCTGTTGGAGTTGTTTTATTCGCCTGCTCTGAAGTTAATACTTGAATATTCATTCCTCATTTTGGTATTTGCTTTCTTATTCATCAATTTTGATTTTAGGGAAAAAGTAGAATTTATTAATAAACTAACATAAACTTTTTTCTTTTTACAGATCAAGAATTTGGAGTTTTAAGAACCTATCCACTAAGAAAGTGCAAATGAAGTATCGACAACTAAATTATTGAAGAACCGGTTAAAGACCAGAGAAACCTATTCATTATTTTATTAGTTGTTTAAATATGTTTTCATTAGTGCATAATCTTTATACTTGTTATGTGTTAAATAAATGTCATAAATTTGATAGATGTGTTTTTAATAATGTTATGATTTAGTTTTTTTGTAATTTTTGAAAGTTTATATGAATTCTGATATTTTTTTATAAGTTTTTGGTTTATTTTTATACATTTTTATTATAATAATCATATAATAATTTGATTTTGGTTTGAAAGCATACCGACAATTAGAGAATGTAATTTCTTTCACTAAAAGAACTAAGATTGAACAGTTTTACTATTGTAAAAAATGTTAGTAACGACCGGAATGATAGTTCACGAAAGGAAATGTTGGTCGCTAAACATATACATAACGATTGGAATGCTAATTCACGGAAAGGAAATGTTTGTCGCTAAACATATATATAAAGACTGGATTTCTTGCTGTCGCTAAAGGTATTAACGACCGGATTCCAAATCCGGTCGTTAACTTTTAACGAACGGATTCCAAATTCGATCGTTAACTTTTAACGATCGAATTCCAAATTCGGTCGTTCACTTTTAACGACGGAGCTTTTAGCGACCGGTGACAACTATTTTTTCCTGGTCGTTATACATTAATAACGACCGGTATAGGACCTTTAACGACCAAATTTCCTCTCGTGAAAAGTTATTTTTCTTGTAGTGCTATGAGGGCCAAGCAGAGCTAGACGCCCCTTCCATTCCCGGTCTTGATTACAGAGCTTTACCGACGTGCTGGAGTCCCTCGTGACGAGAAGAGGGACATCAAGGTCACTTCTACATCTTCCACAGACATCCAGTGCATAGATACCGAGTACACTCGAGACGAAGCCGATAGGAGGAGAGCAGCTCCGGTGGATGTATCCCTGTAGCTGGATGTTGATTCTATACCTGCAGAGGCATCTTTGCCTACTCCGGCCTCCGGGCCTTCATGTACTTCTACTTCCTCCCAGGCTGCTAGTTCTTCCACCGCTTCCCAGCCCACCAGGATTACTCAGGCCATGATCTTGAAGATGGGACAGTTAGGCCATTCTGCCGATATGCGGGCTACCTGATTAGAGACCGCGGTACCTTAGATGATCGAACATGCCCTCCTAGCTGCTTTGACACCCCTCCGGACTTCTATTGATGATCTCACAGCGAGAGTTGCGACTTCTGAGAGTGGACATGGGGTTACTTCCGAGGTGACAACTTTGGAAGCCGAAGTTGCAGATTTGAGAAAGGATGTTGACTATCTGAAGTTCACAGACTTCACTTCACTTTTAGAGGCAGCTGATGATATGGATGCCTTAGCGACCTCTGAGACTCCTCTGGGCACTACCAGAAATATGCCTTAGGAGGATATGGCAGCTTATGCATCAGAGGCAGAGACCGATGTGGAGCAGGTTGGGGAGCGAGATGCTGTCGTATATAATGATCTGGCCGACCTATAGGATGCGATGTTTGAGACTGCCTGCCAGACCTCTTTGAGAGACACTACCATGGCTTCCCCTAGTGGAGCCAGTGCTGCTGATGTGACCCCAGACACTGAAGCCTAGACAGATGGATCGACTGTGTAGATAGGACCATCCTTTATCTCCCTCACTGTCATTTTTATTGACTTTTAATATGTTTTTGCATTTGAGGATAACTGCATTTTTGTTTGTGGTGGGGTGAGGTATCTCCATACCTACCTCTTGTGATTATCTTTTTGAATATATATTGGGTTTTTGCGCTGTAAATTGTGTTGTTGATTTTTATTTTCTGGATGTTTGAGCTTATGGCCCCTTGTTTTGAATGCAAATGGTCTCTTGACCACCCTTTCTAAAAAAATTTGCCACCTCTTGTGTGTGATTGTGGTTGTTCTTGTGCAAATTTGATTTTCGGTCATGATCAATACCGATGACTTGAATAGTGTTCTTAATCAAACCAAAATGAATGCTCGGCTACGATGAGGCCAAATGAAGTTGCATAGACAATGTGTGAACTTTGTGCATCTCGTTGTAACTAGTCGATTATCGAATGAGTCTCTTGTGATGAACAATGCACACTAGAGAAAGTGTGGAGTCTTGTTTGATATTGGTGTCAATGCCTTCTGTGATGAGCTCACTGTGAACCTTGTGTGATGACACCTAGACTTTACCCCGTTGCTCTGGTTGACTAAGTGATGCAAGCTTTTGAAATGATATTAGGCAACAATTTTGAGGAGTGAAACAATTTGACAATACACCTCTTTTGTGGCAAACCTTGTAAGATGTGTGAACTTTGTTTGAACCCCCTTTGAGCCTTACCCTTTTCTTGGAAGAGACTTGATGAAATGTGTAACCCCTCTTTATCCATTCACCCATAATCCTCATGAAGTGTGGTTTGTTTGAATAGCCAACTTAGATGAAAAGCCTAAGTTGGGGGTGTGGTAAAAAAAGAAGGTAAATCAAGAAGTGTGAAGAAGTCCCCGTTGATCCATGGTTTTGAAAAATATGGAACCCCTCCATACAAAAAAATGAAAAAGAAGAAAAAGAAAAAGAAGAATGAAAAAGTTGTGAAAGTTGCAAAAGAAATGTAGTGTCGGGTATTCCTTTGGAAGTGAATAATGGAGTGAATTTTGAGCACAAGTGAAAATGTTGAAGAAAAGGAAAGAAAGTGATGTTCATACCACATTTTATGAGGATAGCAGCCACTGAGCCTAAATGACCATACCTTTACACTCAGCCCCGTTACAAGCCTTGAAAAGACCTTTTTGATCTTGAGTAAGCTGAAGTGAATGTTGATTGGAAAATAACGGCAAACCTATGAGTGAAGTCATGCATGTGTTCGTCTTTGTAAGTGTGAGAGTTGTGTGTGATTCCGAAATGATAATTTGTTGAAAAATAGTGTGTGAATATGGAATCATTCTTGTTGTGACGGCATTTGAGTACCTTTGTTGAGCTTGAACTTGCATTTGAAGCAGGTATTGCGAACTTGAGAATCTTTGATGATTGTGAGTTACAACTTGAATCTTTGAGTGCACAGTTGATCCTTGCTTGAGTAAGTTAAGTCTTGTTGTGTGCATTCATGTTTGAGTCATCATTGTTGAACTGTTGAATTTCAGTTTTACTTGAGGACAATCAAAAGTTTAACTTGGGGATTTTGATGAGTTCGGGATTTGGACTCATTTAGGGCTTTATTTATATAGATTAAGTGTCGTCAAATGCATATTTTTGTGCCAATAACTGATGTAAAACCCTTGATTTCCAGGTATTTTGATTGAGGAACAAAACAAGGACACTAATTTGCAAAAAGAACAAAACAGGCTGAAAGGATGAATGTGGCGATAGAAAGGAGCAGTCGGTGGATCGTCGAGTAGTTCCGCGATGCAATTGTGAATCGCCCAAAATTACAGACCTTGAGGATGCTGAATGCCAAGGCAGAAAAGCGATGGAAATGACAAAAGGGCAGCTCGCTGAGTTGTTCGGCGAGCTCGACTTACTTTGCCGAGTGACTCTTCGCAACACATTTTTTTACGACTATAAATACATTTTTGAACATTTAGTTTAGTATCTATCCATCTATCTATCATCGAATATCAATTTTTAGTATCTTAGCATCTAATTTTAAGAACTGAGACAAGTTTTCTCTAGTTTATCCTAAGTTTTGAAGAATTGAAGTTTTTAACATTTGTGAAGTTAGAAGTAGGTTTTTTATATTCTTTGAATTGGATCATTGTAAGCACGAATCTAGACTTACCGAGTTGATGGATAATCAATTTGGTAACTGTTTTTACCTTTTTATGATGCCTAGCTAAAACCCCAATTCTTTGGGTGTGATTATGGGCTGATTTAATTTATGGGTATTGCTGATTGTTAGTTTAAATGCTATTTAGAAGTAAGTTTAATAATTTATTGTGGTTTAATTTAAGAATTGTAGTGGCAAATGCAATTCTACCCTTCTGTTTTTGGCTTGCTCGAGAAAGAGGTTTTAAAAGTAAAATTATTGATTAATGGTCTGTGGGTATTGGGTTGACCTGGGTTCAGCTCGAGAGAGTGAATCCTAAACCCAATTCCACACAATCAGCTCGAGAGAGTGAATGGACTAAGGTGTGGGCTATTCTTATTTTTCATGCTTGTTGATGTTCGAGAGAAATCTAGTTGATTCGGGGTAAATTGTCCGAGAGAAAGTTTACCTCCTCTATAGCCTAGCTTACTCACTTATATTTAGTTATTCTCTAATAGTTGCAATTACCCATTTGCCTATATTAGCCCGTAATCGAATCACATCCCAAGAACCCGTCTCATTATTTTTATTTCATATTGTTTGCCATGGTTTGTAGTTGATAATCAAAAACCAAAACCCCCCGTTTGACATTCCTATCACTCCCTAATTTGAATGATGTATTTATTCGATAATTTTTATTCCTATGACTGATTTGACCATGTCCATACTTCCCAATTGGATCTGGAACACGTACCACTCCCTGTGGGATTCGACCCTAACTCATTTAGTTGGGTTTTATGTTGATTAACGACCGTCGAAAAGGGTCTTGGCACGAAAGTAAAGCTTACCACCGCTTTTCACCCACAAACCGATGGGCAAGCGGAGTGAACAATCCAAACTTTAGAGGATATGTTGAGAGCATGTGTCATCGATTTCAATGGAAGTTTGGGATGATCACTTGCCATTGATATAGTTTGGTTATAATAATAGCTACCATTCTAGTACTGGTATGGCCCCCTTTGAAGCTCTTTATGGTAGGAGATGTATATTTTCTATAGGGTTGTTTGAAGTTGATGAAATTTCCTTGATCGGACCCGAATTAGTTCATGAGGCTATGGAGAAAGTCCGGCTTATTAGAGAGAGGCTGAGAACAACCCAAAGCTGACAAAAGTCCTATGCCGATGTTAGAAAAAGAGACCTTGAGTTTGAGGTTAGTGATTGGGTCTACTTGAAAATCTAACCCATGAAGGGTGTGATGAGATTTGAGAAGAAAAGGAAACTTAGTCCCCAATACATAGGCCCATATCAAATTTTGAGACGTGTTGGTAAGGTTGCTTATGAACTTAATTTTCCGAGCAACAGTGCATCCGGTGTTCCATGTCTCTATGCTTAAAAATTGTGTCAGAAACCCAACATCCATAGTTCCCCTAGAAGGCTTTGGGGTTGATGAGAGTCGCTCTTATGAAGAGGTGCCTGTTGAGATCCTAGACCGGCAAATTAAGAAGTTGAGAAACAAGGAAGGGTGAGAGGCCTAGAGGAGCGTATCCTATTAATTGGGAGGTGTTCAAAGAGGCATTCCTTGATAGGTTTTTCCCCTTAGAGTTGAGAGAGAAAAAGTTTGTATAATTCATGAACCTTAGGCAAGGGAATATGAGTGTGAAGGAGTACTCTCTCAAGTTCACAGAACTATCCAAATATGCTCCAACCCTAGTGGCAAATTCGAGGTCTAGAATGAACAAGTTTGTAATGGGATTGTCCGGTTTGGTTGAGGAATAGTATCGTACGACAATGCTTCACCATGTCATGGATATTTCAAGGCTCATGATTTATGCTCAACAACTTGAGGAGACAAAACTTAGGAAGATGAATAAGGAGGTAAAATGGGCTAGGTTCGATGATCAAGGTCAACCTAGGTCCAAGAAGAGGTTTTACAACCAAGAGTCATCAATGGTCAATGATTATAGGACATCTAACCCTAAATCTCATGGAGGGAATGAAGGTGGTTCTTATTTTGAGAGGTCTAAGTGTGCCAAGTGTGGGAAGCAACATTTGGGAAAGTGTCATGCCGACACGGATGGGTGCTTTGGGTGTGGGAAGAAGGGCCATAAGATGAGAGATTGTCCAACACTCTGGGAAAAAAAGAGGGAGGATAAGCAAGCTCCTAATGATGGCCCGGATCCGAATGCCCCAAAAAGAAACCGTTTCTATGTTCTTCAAGCTAACAAGGACTAAAGAGCTAATCCCGATGAAAGTTCTGATAAGTTATAGTTCCTTGTTGTTATTCTTCATGTTGACTTTATTATGAGTTTTCCCTTAAGTGGGGGATGGTATGTTGATTAGTAAGTTGTGGTGAGTTTAGATATTCTTGTCACTTTCCTTCTATTCTTATTCAAGCTTGAGACCTAGTGTTTCTAGTAGCAGGATGCATGTATTGGAGTCTTATGTGAAAATGAGTTTGCATGATCTCCTTATGTTATGCATGAACTTTTTGAATTCTTGTTTATATGAGAAAATGAATTTTCAAATTATGTTCCTCATGTTGATATGCATTTATGATGAGTTGCCTAAATGTTGCATGAGTTGACTTGTTGATCATGCTTAAATGAGTTCTTGAAGATATTGCATAATTGTGCTTTTATGAGAAATTAGCCTTATGTTTTTAATGATGTTATAATAAGCATGACGTGATTTGGAGAAGGAAGTTCCTCCAATAAAATGAAATGAATGAGTAATGTGAAGCTTTGAAGCATAATGAGTTGTAGAAGTAGTTCCGACCTTGTTGTCATGTTTTGAGATTATAATGTGGAGTGATCTTCCTCCATTGGTGTTGTGCCTTACATTGATGCATTTATATTGATGTTGCATGATTGATTGTGGGCTGCTAGTCTTGAGTTGTTACCCTTAATATATTTAAAGTGTCATTCGAGGACCAATGTTCCTACATGGGGGATAATGTAACGACCTTAAAAAATGAATTAGTGAAACTCGAGCCTCACATGTTGGTTTGAAGTTGTTAACTTGTTAAAATGTTGAGAAATGGCTTTTAAAGTTAGTTTGAAGAGTTTGGAAATCAAACGTCAAGAGACGACCATGACGTTTGGAAACTAGTCTTCTGGTGCTAGTGTGTTGTCATGGAAGTTGGTCTGTCGTTTGAGGTCTAAATGTTGTGGAAGTGACCCTAGTACCTAGATGGACATGTGTAGGGGTTAAACATCCGGGTACGACTCCCCAAGGACCACCCTAATGGTCCTTGAGGAGGACCCTAACATTTGCCCAAGACTGCCTAAAACTGTCCAATCTACGCCCTCAAACCACGCCCCATAGACCCATCTATGCTTTGTAGATAGGGGACGTGGGTCCATACTTAGCCTATGGAGGCTTGGCCTCCATTGAGGAGGCTCTGAACCAAACGACGAGGTGCCAAGAAGACACGTCAACCCACCTACGGTCCGTAGGTGGGGGTTTCGTAGGTGACCCATGTGTTGCTGTCAAAGTTTCGGCAAACTTAGGGGTGAATTGGTAAATTCATCCCACATTCCAATTAAGTCATGGACGGTTATTTTATGTAATTTAAGGTATTTTAAGTATACTAAAACATTAATATCCCCATTTAGAATTCATTCTTCAAATTACCCCAAAACAAAACCCTTCCCTCCCAAAAAGGTTCTCTCTAGAACTCCATTGAAGGTCAAGGTGAAGAGCAAGCTAGGGCTTGGATTTCAAGGGGTATTTCACTTCAATTTCGTGGGTCTTCTCAAGTATAAGGTATGGTGATCCTTCATCTTTGATTAATCTTCCATTCAATGAGTCAAATCAAAAGAGATTTCAAAGGCTTTCAAAGGTAAAAAATCCTACTTTCTAATCTAAGCATGGGTTCATTGGTAAAACATTTTAAGGTCATTATAATGATGAATTGATGTTTAATTAAGGATTTAAAAGTGATTTTATATGGAATTCCTTCAAGAACCCATGTTTTCACCATATCTCTTGTTTATGGAAATTAATTAGGAATTGGTTGGTTATTGAAGTATGATGAATAATATGTGTTTATTTGATGTTAGTTTATGACTTCATTCATTGATTATGCCTTATCATGGGAAACTGTTGATAAATTGGTGATGTGATGATCATGTCTTGAAGGGTAAGTTGTGGGAAAATCATGATGAATTGCTTATGTTGATGATGAATTGGTTATGGCATGATGTCAATTGTCTTATCTCTTGTAGTATCTTGTGTCTATGGGTGGAGGTGGAGTTATGTTGATATGGAATTGTGATCTATTGAATTGTGATCCACTTATGGTGGAGATGGTTACCTTTATGCACCTTATGATATTCAATTGATATGTAGCTCCTTATACCTTATATGTGATGGATCCATGAGTGATCAAAATGTGAATGATATTTGTGTGAGTTTCATGTAAATGATAGGAACATGTATAGAAGGTATTTGTGTTGATTTGAAAGTCTAGTACACAACTCTACACTAATGAATGAATGAATGAATTAATGAATGAATTAATGAATGAATATTGTGTCAATTTAAAGGCTATTCTCAATTGTACCTTAATGAATGAATGAATGATGTGTTGGTTAAAAGGATATTCTTAATCTTACACTAATGAACGAATAAGGGATTCTTAGGTGAAAGGATATTCTTATCTTTGAATCTATGAGCTTTCCAATGAATGTTGGGTTGGGATGGGTACTCATCCGAAAGTTGAGGCGGAATACCTAGTAGCAATCCCTATCCCATAATAATGAATGAATGTAATGAACTTTATGGGGAATAATGCTTAGCACCGAGAGGATATGAATTGAGATGGTTTCCCACCCGGGAGTAGAGGCTGGGTATCTAGTAGAAGTCTCTTGAGGTGGATGCCCACCCGGAAGTAGAGGTGGGGTATCTAGTAGCAACCTCCTTATCCCATAACTACGTGCCCACGTAGGTCTAGCTAGTGGAGATCCACTTAAAGATAAACAAATGATGGTCCTACCTTAGGCAAGTAGGAATCCATTATCTGATGAGGGAGACACCGGGAGTCCATGTCAAGCCCTTATGGTCTATGTCGGTTCAGTCTTAGCCCCACAAAGAATGTTAATGAACTATGGTTTCTTAAGGATGTACTACTTAGTATGGGTGGTGGAATGGGACGCCATCTATACATTGCACAAGTGGGCATTTGAGAGAGATCATGGTGTTTCTTTTATAATGATAATAAATGAATGGACTCTTGTGGTCATGTAAATGAAGAATGTTGACCTTATGTCTTAAGGAATGAAGGTGTGACTAATGAAGTTAATGAATGGGTGACTTGAATGCTTACCTATTGACTAAACGAAATGATGAATGAGTTGCTTAGTATGTTATGTTGAAATGTAAAGGTTCTTGTCTATTGTAGGCTTGAGGAACACCTAGGTGTGGTATGAAGTGGTAGTATGGGCTGCCCCTTCATGTCTTACTTAGGTAGGTTTTAGGGTAACTTTAGGTAGGGGTCCTAAGATGATGAAATGGCGTAATGAATGAAAATGCTTATATGTTGTATGTTGGTAGTAATTGAGCATGATACTTGTAATGTGAAGAATGATGAATGATAAGTTACTCTTGGGTAGTCTTGATGTGGTATCTAGCATGGAGAGTGGTATGGGACATTCTTCATGCATTGCATAAGGTATCATATTAAAGGTTACTTGAGGTGTAGTCTAAATGTGAAGAATGTCTTTTATGATTGGATATGACGTATTCGATGTTTTTATGCTTATGACTTGTGATATTTCTCAAAATAAATCATATGCATGGTTTTCAAACCAAAATGTCCGTTTAAACCATGTTTTTCCATGGTCATCATACTTAGTACATTTTTGTGTACTAATCCATATTTCTTCTATTTTCTACAAAGAGTAGGTTACGGAAAGTGATCGATTCTCTAGTGAAGCTTGGGATTAGAGTTCTCTCAAGACCTACTTTGGTATGTCCTCATATGTCGAGGACGAGGGTTTTTATTGTTCTAGTTTCCCTATGTTTTAAGACTTTTGTCTAAGTTTTCGATTGTAAAGGGCCGTGACCCTATCTTGTTAAAGTTTGTCTAAGATGACCATGTTGAGACTTAGTATTTCCGCTGCTTTATGAATGAGACTTTTTACTAGTTGGTTTTAAATAAAGTTTTAATTCCGCACTATTTTTATTACCTATGCAATGAATGAATGCTATGAGGCTTGTATAAGACCCCTTCGGGGTCAAGTACGCCATGTCGCAACTTGGGGGTGCTCTCGGGTCGTTACATTAAGCGACCTTCACAAAAGTAAAGGGTGGGTCCTTTTAGGGACCCCTGCCTCCTTGGTGTCCTTCCCTTAAGAGGCAAAGAGTTCGCTTTAGCCATCGCACCAGACACCAACAAGAAAAAATAGAAAAGGCCTAAGTGTCTAAATCTTCAATCAAGGCCTCAAAATTTATTCAGAGTCCCGATGATGCAAACCAAAAGTGCAAACCACTTGGAAATGAAAATCCGGACACAATGGAATATAAAAAAATAGCCATCCAAGGTCACCTCGTGAAAATGTTGACCAAAGTCAACACTTTATCAAATAAACAACACAAAAACTCCAAAAAGCTAAAAACTCACCCGACACTTTCGAGAATCAAACCAAAGGATGTTCTAGACCAAACTCGGCATTTCAAAACTAACCGCACTGACATAATTTGATTCCGAGCATGTTTATCAAGAAAGCTACTCTAAGTTCAACTTTGCGCAAAACTAAAAAACCAAATTGCTTAATTGCACCAACTTTAAACGAAAGTCTGAAATCCCAAACCAATCATTAGTCTACACTAAAATAGCCCTTCTGGAGCTGATGGAACTAACGAAATTCTGATGCGACATCAAAATCTCTGAATGTTAACTAAAGTTAACTCATCCAAGCTTAAAGCTTCCAAAACTTAAAACTAGCACCAAACTCAATTGAACACCTCAGGGAGTGTGTTACCCAACCTACCACCACACAGAAGCTACACATAATCAATGGAAAGGATAAAACAAGAAAAGCACATAGAAACAAAGAAATTATCCAGAGGGTCATTACAACAAATACCACTAAAAGGACATACTTCCAAAAAGTAAAGCAAGGGTCATACCTGAAGGATAAAAAAGATGAGGTTACCGAGTTCGCTTATCAAGCTCTGTCTCCAAAGTATCCTCCTCGACCAGACGGTACCTCTACTAAACCTTTACTAATGGGATCTCCTTAGACCACAACTGTCTAACCTGCCTGTCTAGAATGGCCACATGCTCCTCCTCAAAACTCAAAGTTTCATCAAGCTAAAACAACTCCCACTGAAACAGCTGAGACTTATTAGGAACATACTGCCTCAATATACAGACATGAAACATATGATGAACACTGGAAAGAGTTGGAGGCAAGGCTATCTCATAAGCCACCTCTCCTACCCACCTCAGAATCTCAAAAGGACAAATGAACCTAGGGCTAAGCTTGCCCCTCCTTCCAAACCTCATCACGCTCTTCATGGGCGACACTCGCACGAACACACAATCACCAACCATGAACTCTAAAGGGTGTAACCTCCGATCCACATAGATTTTCTACCTACTCTCTGCAGTATGGACTCACTCTTGGATCACACGAAAATTATCCATAAAAGCTCTCAATAAGTCGGTTACCCATGGCCTAACCTAAAAAACATCAAACCATCTCACTGGAGAACAACACCTCCTACAATATAATGCCTCAAATGGTGTCATATGGTAGCCATTATTATATGCAAAATCTGCCAAAGCCAAAGATTGATCCCACTGGCCACAAAATCCATAACACAAGCCTGTAGCATATCCTCTAGAATCTAAATAGTCCTCTCAGACTGGTCATTAGTCTAAGGGTGAAAAGTTGTGTTGAATTTAACATGGTTACCTAACTCCCTCTGAATAGACCTCCAGATTTGCAAAGTGAAATGAGTACCACGGTCTGAAATGATGGAAACCAGAACCTCATGTAAACGGACAATCTCTCTAAGGTAGATCTAAGCCAACCTCTCTAATGTGTAAGCCGTCTAAACAGGTAGAATGTGAGCTGAGTTGTTCAATCGATCGATGATGAACCAAGTAGAATCAAAACCTTGAAAAGTACACGACAAGCCTACCACAAAGTCGATGACTATACGCTCCCACTTCTACTATAGAATGGATAGTTGTTGAGTCAAACCACCCAGTCTCTGGTACTCATACTTCACCTGCTGACAGTACAAGCACCTAGCCTTAAAAGCTTCAATGTCCCGCTTCATTCCACACCACCAGTAATGCTGCATCATATCATGGTACATCTTCGCAGCACCAAGATGAATAGAATACCTAGAATAATGAGACTCCTAAAGAATCATCCCAACTAACTCCCCCACTCTAGGAACATAGATAGGACCCTTAATCCTAAAGATTCCCTCCATATTTAAGGTTGCCTTTCTAGCATCGCCAGTAAGAACCTTTTTCCGAATCAACCTCAACTGTGGATTATCAAACTATTGGCTCAGAAATATCAAGTCTAACCATATGATTGGCTAAGAACTGAATGTTCAAAAATGTAGGTCGCTCCTCCAAGTCTAAGAAAGCCAAATTCCCCATACTCACTACCATCCTGCTCAAGTCATCTGCTGCCACATTAGCCTTGCCCGGATGATAAAGAATGGAGATGTCATTGTCCTTCAATAACTCCAACCACCTACTCTACCTCAAATTATGGTCCCTCTCATTGAAAATATACTGAAGACTACAATGGTCCGTGAATACCTCGCAGTGAACTCCATACAAATAGTGCTGCCAAATCTTCAACGCAAAGGCTACCACTGCCAACTCCAAGTCATGAGTGGGGCAGTTCCTCTCGTGAAGCTTCAACTACCCAGAAGCATAAGCAATAACTCTACCACGCTATATCAAGACATAAACTAGGTCCAAAATGGAAGCATAACAGTAGACCGTAAACCCCTATCCCTCAACAAGAGGAGTCTGAATCGGCCCTGAAGTCAACAAGACCTTGAGCTTCAGAACCTCGCCTCACACTCATCTCACCACAAAAAGGGAACATCATTCTAAGTTAATCTAGTCAAGGGCACTGTAATAGAAGAAAACCATTCCATAATCCATCAATAGGAGCCTGTCAATCCAATGAAACAACGAACCTCAGTAGGAAAAGTATGCCTGGCTTAACTACAAATAGCCTCAATCTTCACCGGATCCACCATAATACCATTCTTGGATACTATGTGCCCCAGGAATGCTACATACTCAAGCCAAAACTCACATTAAGTGAATTTGGCATACAACCGGTGCTCTCTTAATGTCTGAAGTATAGTCCTCAAATGTTGCGCATGTTTCTCTCTACTCCTATAGTAGACTAAAATGTCATCAATAAATGCTATACCAAATGAGTCGAAAGAAGGCCTGAACACATGGTTCATCAACTCTATAAATTTTGTTGGGGCATTTGTCAACCCAAAGGACATGACTAAGAACTCGTTATGGCTATACCGAGTCCTAAAGGAAAACTTAGGGATGTAAGTTACCTCAAAGAACACTTGTGCAATGCATTAAAGGAATCCCATAATACAATTCACACTAAGCATAACCTTGAAGGCACTATATGCATACTTACCACTCATTGGTCTCATTCTTAGCTTAATTCTTAACCAAGGGAATCTCTCACCTTTAGTCAATCATAACATCACAGGGAAGGAAACTATAGCACAATCCTATCTAACCATAGATCATATAAGAGAAACACTTCATGAGTCACCTTAAGGCAAGCTTGTGCCATGCATAAACAAGATCCCATAATCCTACCCATGCTAAGCTAGACATTTTAGGTTTGTCATTCATGTTTATTATCTCTTAACATCATAAAAACAAGGGGAGTCAGCACTAGTCATGCATGTATTGGAACGCTTCTAAAGCTACAATCCAAACTAGTCATACCCATGTTCATGAATGCAAGGGGGGAGTCACCTCAAGCCTCACATATCATGGAATCATAAAGGCAAGGGTAATCACCTCTAGTCATACATAAAAATGAATCATAGGTATTCGCCTCCATGTTCATTATTAATGGAATATAGGTATTCGCCTCCATATTCATTTTAATGTGTAATGTAGGTATTCGCCTCTACATCATCACATAAGGATCATAGGTAATCACCTCCATGATCAACCTAAAGGCTAATGGGTAATCACCGCTTGCCTTTGGAGTCACACATATATAAAGGGTAATCACCTTACACTCCCCATGCTTAACTAATTAGGAACAATGGAACTCACCTCACATTCCTATCATGTAAAGGTCTTTTAGGGGAATCACCACAAGCCTCATCACATCTCATAGTACTAGGACTTAGATTCATTTTAGGTGAGAATAAACTTTCAACCTAGAATCATTCTATGTGAGAGAACCTTTCATGTCCTATCATATTCATGCGTAATACCGTATCTAGAATCCTACATTAGAAATGGCTATCATCATGACTCAAGTGATTCTATCACTTCATACATTCAAGCATTCATAAGGTAGATTAGGTAGGTAAAAGTCTTCTACCATAACTCTATCCATTTAGCTTCTATTCTCATATAGACTTTAACCTCAAAGACTTAACATACCTAGTTCATTATATTGGTTTTACTCTCAAAACTCTAATGATCAACTTTCATGACTACAAGCCTTACACTAAAAGCTTTACTTCTTACAATCACCATTCATACCTAGATTTCAAGGTATTCTAATCACATTCTTCATTATTAGGTGATTCTAGTCATAATTCATCATAAAGATTTAACTTCGACTTTACTAGTCAAAACCCATCATATTTACATTATTCTAAGTCAATTAATGTCCATATGTTTGCATTCTTGATCAATTACTACTCATAGCACTATTTGTAGAAGATCATCTAAGAATCATCAAGTTCGCCTTTCATGGCATAAACCCACATAATACCAAATTCCTCAATTAGGCTAGGGTTGATAATGGAAATCACATAAATTCATCATAATATCAAAATTCAATACTAAATCAATCACAATTAAGTGTTATCCACTTTATTGGAGTCATACTTCAACACTACCCACAATGTAGGAAGAAACCCTGGCTATATTGGGGTTTTTCTTCACAATTGGGGGGAAACCCAGGGGGGCTCTATGGGTGGAAGAACCCACAGATGAAGAAAATAACATACCTTATGAAAATTCACCATGAAATTGAAGAGAAAAGTCTTCTCCTTGAACCCTAGACTTCACCTTCTTCTTCTTCTTCTATGGAGTTTTAGAGAGAGAATTATTTTGTTTCTTTTTGGTGAGTTGAGAGAATGATTTTGGAATGACTTACTTAGGGGTCTATTAGGATTATATAGGGGGTTTAATAAGTAACTAACCGTCCCTACTTAACCCCTAACTATTTACTAATTAATGCCTAAACCCCTAACTTAAAACTAAAAAGCAAAAATCTGCTCACACCTACGAGACCCCTACCCACGGACCATGGGTGGGTCTACTTACCGTGCTTCACCTCCGTAGGTGGAGTTCTGCAGCTCAACATTGCAGGGAAACTTGGCCTTGACCCACGAGTTAGAACTATGGAGTGTGGATGGACCAACGCCCCGTAGGTGCCATCGGTAGCTCACTCAAAAATGGCAGATTTAGGGATAGTTTTGGGATCCTCCTCAAGGACCCCTTAGGTGGTCCTTGGGGGGATGTACCTTGACGCCCTAACCCTAAAATTATCATTGTAAGTACGGGAATCATTTTTACGATTTTACCTATCACATCAAATTCTAAAACTCTAGCACAAGGCTCTAGAACTCTCCAATTTAGTTCACTAGTTTTTGGGGTGTTACAATATCTCCCCCTTGGGAACATTCATCCTTGAATGATGATCTAGACACATTATGGAATTAAAGACTCAAAAATAGCAGCCCATCATGCATGAAACATTTAGAATAATGCACAATTAAAAGAAGGAAACATCAACTCCATCTCAAAACATAATCAATGCAACACAAGGAAGTAGGAACTACATCTAACAACCCAAAATACATGTAATTCTATATTTACTCATTTTCAAGGAGGAACTACCATATCCTAACTAAAACATGCTCAACATACACTCATGGATCCTAAATGCAATTTACTCTCAAAAAGCATTTATTCAAGGAGGAATCTTTCAACTCCAAACTAAGGCATGCTCATATATTTATCTCGTAAAGTCGAATTAGGCAACTCATAGTTAATGCACCACAACATGAGGAAATAATCATCCAAAAATCATTTTTATTTAAATCATAAGCTTTCATGAACATGCATCATATAAGGAAATCATGGCAACACATAAACACACAATAACCTTGCTAGCTAGGAACACTATCTCCCCCTTGGGAGTAGGCCTATACAAATTCTTCTAAAAATCATCTATCACATGAAAAATGAAGCTCATTCATACTAATGACAACATCGAAGCTTATTATATCAATTGTATCAAGTCATAAAAGACAAGCAACACTGAAATTTAGATAAAGCATAAATTACATACCGGTAGCAAGGAGATCACTCTTGTTCACCTATAGATTGGAGAGCTTAAGGCCTATTCTTCCTTGAAGCCTTTCCACCCAAACAAATAGGACATGAGGAAGGGTAGGGTTGGGACCTACGACAATTATCCTCTTTATGTCTAGAAACCTTAGGCCAATGCCTTATCTTGTGGCCCAACTCACCACAACCAAAGCAAACATTAGAACCCACTAAGCATTGACCCTCATACCTTCTATCACACTTACTACACACCGGTAATAGAATCTCATTACCATCTTCTTGAGACTTAGGGTTAGACACCCTCTTTTGGTTAAACTTAGGAGTACTTGAGGGACTTTTCCCGGGGAACTTTTGTCTAAACCTAGGGCGACCATGTCCATCAGACTCATTATCATCCAATCTAGACCTCTTTTTCTCCCTAGATTCTTCCTCAAGTTTGGACTCTTCAATTTGTTGGGCGAAAACCATAAGACGTGAGATATCCATATCATCAATAAGCATTGCCATACGACATTATTATTATACAAATTCGGACACTCCTATCATGAAATGATTCATCCTAGCCCTTGAATTCTCCACTAAAATTGAAGCATACTTGGAGAGTTGAGTAAACTTTAGAGAGTACTCTTGAACACTCATACTACCTTGCTCAAGGTGAATAAACTCTTGCATCTTAGCCTCCCTCAACTCTAGGGGAAAGAACCTATCAAGAAATTCCTTCTCAAACACCTCCCACTCTATGGGACCCGCTTATACCGGTCTACTCCCCTTCCATTGACCATACCATATTTGAGCTACCCCTTTCAATTGGTAAGCATCTAATTTTGCTTTCTCTACCAAAGTCACCCACATGATATCAAGAATCTTATAAAACTCATCTATAAACTCCTTAGGATCTTCCTTCACTTTGGATCCATGAAACTTTGGAAGGTTTCATCTTAATAAACTCCCTCACTCTTAAGGCTGTGGAATTCACATTAGGGTTCACCAGAGCTACGACCTCTCTATTGGCTTGAGCCATCATGGCTTGAGCCATCAATTGCATAGTAGACCTAAATTTTGCGTGAGTCATATTCTACCCTATAGGGTCTATTGGAGCTTGAGGAGGAGCTTGGGGTGGAACTTGGAGAGGAACCTGTTGATCCACATTTTCTTCCTCATATCTCCTAGCATTAGCCCTTGTATTAGCCATACCCTGAAAAACCATAGGGCACGAATTAGAAGAAGGACCTACTAGAGCCATACTCTATGGAACAACTTAGAGAATGAAAAAGTGAGATTTCCTAAACATCCAATACCCTCATAATCATAAATGTGGCGCGCTTCACATTTATGAACACGACTCTACTAGATGTGGTTTAATACAATCCTAGAACCATTATAAATCTTGTGCTTTGATTAAAAAGTTTTTCACAACCCAGGAGTACACCCTAGATGTAACATGGCGTACTTGACCCCGAAGGGGTCTCATACAAGCCCTTAGCATATCATAACATAAGATAATAGAAAAATACGGAAATTTTAAAACCTTTCTTTATACAATCGAAGTCTTTTTCATAAAAGCAAGCAGAAGTCTTTACTACACTTTTTATCTCAAACCATCTAATATAACTTTAGAATAAAACTCTTGGGACACAACCCATACAATAGTCTCAACATGAAAATAAAATACATAAAGGAACTAGTGGGTTTCGTCCTCGAAGCTATGAGGACTCACTAAAAATTTTAACTTCTTTGCTCCTTAGAAACCTATCTTCAAGAATAGAACTCAAGTTTCCAAACGCTACATTTGATTTGAATGTACTCAAAGTATGCATTAGTACAAAATGTATTAAATATGTTAGTTAGCATAATTATAAGAGCATAAGATAAGGGTGAGTCAACATAAGACATAATTCAATACTTTATGAAACATCAATTATAAGCATAAGAGACAATATCATAATAATAAGCAAAGTCTCCAATATAAGCATCATATAAGCATTATTCAACTCTTGGTAATTTGTACCATAATAGGACTATTCTCAAGTATCCTCCAAAGCATACTTATGCAATGCATGAATAGCATCCCATAATACCATACAGGCTAAGTATACATTTTTGGTCACCTTAATCATAATCTATATGCATAGTCAAGACCTAGGCTTCATGTACTAATACCACTATACTTCTAAGTAACCTCAAAGCACACTTGTGAAATGCATGAAAGGCATCCCATAATACCATTCACACTAAGCATAACCTTGAAGGGACCATATGCATACTTACCACTTATTGGTCTCATTCTTAGCTTACTTCTTAACAAAGTGAATCTCTCACCTTTAGTCAGTCATAACATAACAAGGAAGTCAACTATAGCATAATCATATCTAAGCATACATCATATAAGAGAAAAACTTAATGAGTCACCTTAAGGTAAGCTTGTGCCATGCATGAACAAGATCCCATAATCCTACCCATTCTAAGATAGACACTTTAGGTTCGTCATTCATGTTTATCATCTCTTAACATCATAAAGACAAGGGGAGTCACCACTAGTCATGCATGTATTGGAAGGCCTCCGAAGCTACAATCCAAACTAGTCATGCTCATGTTCATGAATGCAAGGGTTAGTCACCTCAAGCTACACATATCATGGAATCATAAAGACAAAGGGTAATCACCTCTAGTCATACATACAAATTAATCATAGGTATTCGCCTCCATGTTCATTATTAATGTAATATAGGTATTCGCCTCCATATTCATTTTAATGTGTAATGTAGGTATTTGCCTCCACATCATCACATAAGGATCATAGGTAATCACCTCCATGATCAACCTAAAGGCTAATAGGTAATCATCGCTTGCCTTGGGAGTCACAAATATATAAACGGTAATCACCTCACACTCCCATGCTTAACTAATTAGGAATAAGGGAACTCACCTCACATTCCTATCATGTAAAGGTCTTTCAGACGAATCATCACAAGCCTCATCACATCTCGTAGTTCTAGGACCTAGACTCATTTTAGGTGAGAATAGACATTCAACCTAGAATAATTCTATGTGAGAGAACCTTTCATGTCCTATCATATTCATGCATAACACTATATCTAGAATTCTACATTAGACATGGATATCATCATGACTCAAGTGATTCAATCACTTTATACATTCAAGCATTCATAAGGTAGATTAGGTAGTTAAAGGTCTTCTACCGTAACTCTATCCATTAAGCTTATATTCTCATATAGACTTTACTCTCAAAGCCTTAACATACCTAGTTCATTATATTGGTTTTACTCTCAAAACCCTAATGATCAACATTCATGACTACAAGCCTTACACTTAGAGTTATTCTTCTTACAATCATCATTCATACCTAGATTTCAAGGTATTCTAGTCACATTCTTCATTATTAGGTGATTCTAGTCATAATTCATCATAAAGGTTCAACTTCAAATTTACTAGTCAAGACCCATCATATTCACATTATTATAATTCAATTCATGTCCATATGTTTTCATTCTTGATTAATTACTACTCATAGCACTAATTCTAGAAGAGCGTCTAAGAATCATCAAGTTGACCTTTCATGGCATAAACCCACATAATACCAAATTCCTCAATTAGGCTAGGGTTAATCATTGAAATCACATAAATTCATCATAATATCACAATTCAATTCTAAGTCAATCACAATTAAGTATTATCCACTTGATTGGACTCATACTTCAGCACTACCCACAATGTGGGAAGAAACCCTAGCTAGATTGGGGTTTTTCTTCACAATTGGGGGGAAACCTGGAGGGGGGGCTCTATGGGTGGAAGAACCCACAGATGAAGAAACTAACATACCTTATGAAGATTCACCATGAAATTGAAGATAAAAGGCTGCTCCTTGAACCCTAGACTTCACCTTCTTCTATGTAGTTTTAGAGAGATAATTATTTGGTTTCTTTTTGGTGAGTTGAGAGAATGATTTTGGAATGACTTATTTAGGGGGTTTAATAACTAACTAAATGTCCACATCTAACCCCTAAATAATTACTAATTAACCCCGAAACCCCCAACTTAAAACTAAAAACCAAAAATCTGCTCACACCTACGAGAACCCACCTACGGACCGTGGATGGGTCTACTGACCGTGCTGCACCTCCGTAGGTGGAGGTCTGCAGATCATCATTGCAGAGAAAACTTTTCCCTTACCCAAGAGCTAGAGCTACGGAGCGTAGATGGACCTATACCCCGTAGGTTCCATATGTAGCTCACTCAAAAATGGCATATTTAGGGACTGTTCTGGGGTCCTCCTCAAGGACCCCTTGGGTAGTCCTTGGGGGGTCGTACCTTGACGCCCTAACCCTAAAACCCTCATTCTAAGTATGGAAATTATTTTTACGATTTTATCCCTCACATCAAACTTGAAAACTCTAGCACAGGGCTCTAGAACTCTCTAGTTTAGTTCACTAGTTTCTGTGGTGTTACAATGTGCCACACTACCTATGGACAATCGACTAAGAGCATCCGCTACCACATTAGCTTTGTCAGGGTGATAAAGGACCCTCTTGTCGTAGTCCTTCGATAATTATAACCACCTTCTAATCCAGAGGTTCAAGTCTTTTTGGCTTAATACATATTGGAGACTCTTATGATCGGTGAAGACATCCACATGTGCCCCATATAGATAATGCCTCCACATTTTCAAGGCAAACATAATCGCCGCTAATTCGAGATCATGGGTCCTCTTCTTTTCATGAACTTTGACTTGCTTTGAAACATAGGCAATCACTTTAACATTTTGCATGAGCACATATCCCAACCCAACTCTAGAGGCATCATAATATACCACAAAGCCATCCGTACCCTCCTATAAGGTCAACACCGAAGCGGAAGTAAGTCTATCTTTCAATTCTTGAAAACTTTTCTCACAATTTTCCGACCACAAAAATTTAGCTTTCTGTTGAGTCAAAGCCGTCAGAGGAGAAGCAATGAAGGAAAATCCCTCAACAAATCTTCTATAATAACAAGCCAAACCCAAAAATCTTCTAATGTCGGATAGAGTAAGAGGTCTAGGCCAACTCTTGACCACATCCGTCTTCCTAGGATCTACCTCAATACCCTTACTTGACACAATGTGACCAAAGAATGCTACAGACCATAGCCAAAACTCACATTTGCTAAATTTTGCGAAAAGTTGATGTTCCTTAAGGACTTGCAATACCACCCTCAAATGGTCGACATGCTCTTTTTCACTCCTTGAATATATCAAGATATCGTCAATAAACACGATAACAAACATGTCGAGATATTGTTGGAACACCCTATTCATAAGGTCCATGAACGCCGCCGGAGCATTTGTAAATCTAAATGACATTACTAAGAACTCATAGTTACCATATCTCGTTCATAAAGTCATCTTTGGGATGTCAAATTCCCTTACCCTCAATTTGTGATAACCCGAACGTAGATCAATCATGGAGAAATAACTAGCCCCCTGAAGTTGGTTAGACAAATCATCAATTCTCAGAATGGGATACTTGTTCTTAATGGTCACTTTATTCAATTGATGATAATCAATACACATTCTAAGAGACCCATCCTTCTTCCTAACAAACAATAATGGAGCACCCCATGGACAGATACTTGGTTGAATAAAACCTTTGTCTAGCAAATCCTTTAGTTGCTCTTTCAACTACTTTAACTCTGCCGTAGCCATTCTATAAGGAGGAATGGAGATAGGTTGTGTATCCAAAATAAGGTCAATACAAAAATTTATTTCCCGTTCGGGATGAATACCAGGCAAATCATTGGGAAAACTTTCGGAAACTCATTTACTACCGGAATTGATTCTAGAGGAGGGGTTTCAAAATTAGCATCCTTCACTCTAAGAAGATGGTAAATACACCATTCGGAGATCATCTTCCTAGATTTAACGCAAGAGACAAATTGAACGCTAGGCATAGAATTTCCACCCTTCCACTCTAAAAGTGGCTCATTTGGAAATTGGAATTTAACCACCCGGGTTCTACAATCAATAGAGGCATTACATGCATGCAACCAATCCATGCCAAGAATCATATCAAAATGTCAAGTTCTACCAAGTCAACAAGTCTAACTCTATGGGACATCTTCTATAAACCCTCTTAGCCACCACAGAATCACCAACCGGGGTAGAAACTGAAAAAGGTTCTAATAACTCTTTCGGGGGAACATCAAACCTCACAGCCACATAAGGCATCACAAAGGATAGTAAGACCGGGATCCAATAAAGCATATACGTCAATAAAGTAAACTTTCAACATACCGGTAACCACATTTGGGGAACTCGCTTGGTCACCTCGAGTTTGAAGAGCATAGAAGTGGTTTTTTGTGGGGGCATCAAAATTTGAACCGCTAGGAGAAACTTACATTCCCTATCTTCCATGAACCTTAAGCATGGGACAATACCTCATTATATGACCACTCTTCCCACAACCGTAGCAACCATCTGTGCCAACTAGGCACTTGCCATCATGTTTCTTACAACACTTAGCACAAGTAGGCCTCACCATAGAAGATCTACTACTATTGCCTCCTTGAGGCTTAGGGTTAGGCGACCTATCTTTGTTGACTTTTGGAGCACGAAAGGAGCCTTGGCTAGAGAACATACGCTTAAACTTTTGTCTCCCTTGACCCTCAGAGTTACCTTTGGAAAAATTCCCATCATCAATCCTTGCTCTTTTTATTTCCCGATTCACTTGCTTGAGCTTTTTTTCTTCAATTTGTTCGGCATGGACCATGAGATGTGAAATATTCATACTTGGGATGAGCATTGCCGAACAACATTCATTGACTACCAAGTTAGACACCCCCATCACGAACTTATTCATTTTGGCCTTCAAATCCGCCATTAAGGTTGGGGCATATTTGGATAGTTGGGTGAGCTTTAGAGCATATTCCTTTACACTCATATCCCCTTGTCAAAGATTTATGAATTCTTCCATTTTTCGTTCCCTCAACTCTAGGGAAAAGAATCTATCAAGAAAAACCAACTTAAATAATTCCCAATCTACCGGAACCGCTCTTACGGGTCTGTCACCCTTCCAATGGTCATACCAAATTTGTGCCACATCATTTAATCGATAGGTGGATAATTCTGCCTTCTCTTGTGGAGACACTCCTATAGCATCAAGCACCTTATAAACCTCATCAATAAACCTTTGCGGATCCTCTTCCACTTTGGAACCATGAAATTTTAGAGGATTCATTCTAGCAAAGTCCCTAATCCTTAAAGCGGCCGTACTCACATTAGGGTTCACATGAGTCCTAGTATCCCTACTGACTTGTGTCGTCATGACTTGGGTCAATATTTAGAGAGCCGACCTTATTTCAACATTTGTCATAACCTTCGGATCATTCAGAGATTGAGGAACTTGAGGATCTTGGAGGAAGTCCCTCATTCACATTCTCCTCTTCCATCCTTCTTTCCTTAGCCCTTCGTGTATCTATATCCTGAAGACACAAGAAAAGGGTTAGGAAAAGGACTTTATAGAGTTAAAATTCTAAGGCACGACTAAAGAGTAATGAAAGAAGTGAGATTTCCTAAACATCTTATAGCCTCTAATTCATAAATGTGGTGCGCTTCACACTCATAAACAAGACTATGCTAGATGTGGCTTATGAGACATCATCCTAGAATCATTCTTAACCTTGTGCTCTAATTACCAAGTTTGTCATGACCCAGGGTACCCCCTAGATGTAACACGGCGTACTTGACCTCGAAGGGGGCTCATACAAGTCCTTAGCATATCATGACATAAGCTAAAAGTAATGATGCAAAATTAAAATATTTCTTTACAATCGAAGTCTTTCATAAAAGTAAATGGAAGTCCAGACACTGTCTCAATTAGCCATTTAATAGAATCGAGTATCAAATAGGGTCACAACCCTTTACAACATAGTCTTAAAAGAGAATGTAAGAAATGAACTAGAAATGAACAACTTCCATCCTCGAACCATGAGGACTCACCAAAAGCATGGAGAGAATCAATCCAAGTTTTGACCAACAAGATGGCACTCCTCAACAACCGGGCCCTACACTTATAGAAAAATGTAGAAAATATGGGTTAGTACAAAAATGCACTAAGTATGATAGTCATGCATAAAATCTTTGAAAACATGCAAAAAGGGACATTTTAGTTGGAACCATGCACTTTATCAAGTTTAAGAGTCATCATGCACATTAGTGTAAATACATAAGTCAACCATCTCATAAGCAACCCAAAGCTATACTTGTGCACCGGATAGATAAGATCCTATAATCCCATCTAATACTAAGTACCACTTTTAGGCCACCATCATCATACATATCATGATATGACCTCATCATAGCCAATGTTCATAGATAAGGAAACATTCATGTTCATTAAATTGTATCAAGTAAAGCCACTCATAGCAACAATTCATTTAATCATGAATAATTCATAAGTCTTCATAGCATAAGAGAACCACACCACAACCCCTTTCAAAGCATACTTGTGCAATGCATGAATGAAGTCCCATACCCTCATCCACACTAAGTAGAGCTTCTTGAGAAGCCATAAGTTATAGTTCATGTTCATGTTCTTATCGTAGTTCATATTCTTGTCCTGTAGGGAAAATAGCCTTAACCGATATAGACCATAAGAGCTATATGGAATCCGTTGTCTTGCCCCCACATCGAAAGAGGTGTCCTACATGCCTAAGGTAGAACTAGAGTTTGTTAGCTTAGGTGGATCCACTAGCTAAAGACATATGCGGGCACATAGTTACGGGATAGGGAGATTGCTTCTAGAAACCCAGACTTCTGATGTAAAAGATTTCCATCTCATGAGATAACTATTTTGGGAACCCAAACTAACTAACGTATAAGGAACCCATTTGGAAATCTAGACTAACTGACGTAAAAGCTTTCATCTCATTTTCATATCAACTCGGTGCTAAGCATAATTCCCTTTAAGTTCATGTTAAGTCTTTACTTAGGTTCATGTTTATAGAGGAAGGCCGTAGCACTCATTCCATAATGGTATCATAAAATAGCTCATAGATTCAAGAGGTGAGAATAGCCTTTCAACCTTTAGAATCATTACTATGTGAGTAAACCTTTCACATCATGTCTTAGTGTGTTCATGAGAATAATATTTCATTCAACACAACAAGAGTATCATAGTCATAGATATTTCATGCATAATCATGTGTAAGGGTATAGGGGAGAATGACCTTTCAAAAATACCATCATTACACCATAGTCATAGGATCTTCACACTCAAAGTGAATTCTAAGTCACATGCACAATTCTCATATTCATAATTTTTCCTTCAAGGACCATGAATCACATTGAACCAACACATCTAGAATATCTACATTAGATATGGATAATAAAATGATTCAATTAATTCAATCAATCTAACAAAATATATTTACATGTTTCTATAATCAATCAACCCACGTCTCTAAATCACAATTTAGCAATATGGAAAATTCGTGGGTTCTTAGGGGAATTTCATCATAAGTCAACAATGAATCATCAATTCAATCATGACCCAACATAAATTAACCATTGAAAACGTTTTTGGAAAGAACCCATGGCATTGGAGTAAAACCCTAACTATTGGGGAAATTGTAAGATTTGAAATCTAGTTTTGAAGGGACTCTACGGGTGAAATCTACCCATAGATGAAGAGCTATCATACCTTGATGATGAATCTTCAAAGAATTTGGGGGGAAAATCCTTGATTTCTTCAAGCCCTAGCTCCAATTCTGCTCTTCTTCTTCTTTGGCTTTTAGAGAGAGAAATATTGTGAGGAAGATGAACTTTTTGATTTGATTTGGGTGTTTGTGAAAAATGAATTAGTTTGGGTGTATTTTTGACTTAGAATGCCTTATATAGTTATATAAAAATAGGACAAAACAACCCGACTTTGATAGGACTTAGAAATGGAATTACCCAAAATACCCCTTACTTTAAGTGAGCTGCCCCCACGCCTAAGGCATGGTCCACGAGGGCTTTCACGGGAAGTGGAACCTTCCACATGTCGTGGTCCCTCACGTGGACTGTGCCTTTTGCCCATGCGTCTAAGGCATGATTCACGAGGGGCTTTCACAGGCAATGGAGCCTTCCACATGTTGTGGACCCTCACGTGGATTGTGCCCCTTGCCCACACAGCTAATGCATAGTTCACGAGGGGATTTCACGGGCAATGGAGCCTTCCACTTCCCGTGGACCCTCACGTGGACTATGCCCTTTTCCTACATGTCTAAGGCATGGTTCACGAGGGCTTCCACGAGCCGTGGAGCCTTCCACGTATCGTCGTCCCTCACGTGAAGAGGAGACTTAGGCAGATTTGGGGGAAAATGTTAGGGTCCTCTTTAAGGACCCTTGGTTGCTCTTTGGGGAGTCGTACCTTGACGTTTAACCCCTATAATATTCATTCTAAGTACGGGAAGCCATTTTACAATTTTATCCCACACATTAAACTCTAAAACTCTCACGTAAGGCTCTAGTTTCAGCTAGTAGTTTTCTGGGTGTTACAAATGGAGCCATATCGATACTTGAGTGATAACTATTTTTATAAGAAAACTCTATCAATGGAAAATGGTCATCCCAATTACCCTTAAAATCAATCACGAAAGCCCTTAATATATCTTCCAAAGTTTGGATAGTACACTCCGCTTGCCCATCAGTTTGGGGATGAAAAGTTGTGCTAAGCTTCACTTTAGTGCCAAGACCTTTTTTGAATGACTTCCAAAACTAATTAGTGAATTGGGTACCATGATCAGAAATAATGGACAAGGGCACTCCATGTAGCCTTACCAGTTTTCTTAACTACAACTTGGCATAGTCTTCCGCCGAATAGGAAACCTTGACGGTAAGGAAATGAGCCAATTTCATCATCCGATCTACTATCACCCAGATAGAGTCATGGTGTCGCTGAGTGCGAGGCAAACCAACAATAAAGTCCATAGTCAACTCTTCCCACTTCCAAGTAGGAATTCTAATATCTTGGGACAAACCTCCCAGTTTCTGATGCTCAATCTTTACTTGTTGGCAATTTGGATACTTAGCCACAATACCCACAATATTCTTCTTGATACTTTTTCACCAATAGACTTCCCGTAGGTCACGGTACATCTTGGTGGCTCCCGGGTTAATGGAATACCGAGAACTATGGGCTTCTATTAAAATTTGTTACCTCAAGTCATCAACATTCAGAACACATAAAAGACCTTGGTATTGAAGCACCCCATATCCCCCTTGGGAGAAGCCTCAACATATTTCTTAAGCAACGCCTCTTTCAATTCTACCAAAATTGGATCAAGACCTTGCTTAGATTTTACATCCGCCACAAAAGATGATTCAGAATCATTGTGAACAATAACACCACCTTTGGTGGAGTCCACTAGTTGAACACCTAACCGAACCAATCTATGCGCATCTCAAACCAACCCTCTCTTTCGCTCTTCCACATGAGCAACACTACACATGGATAACAAACTAAGAGCCTCCGCTACCACATTAGCCTTGACGGGGTGATAGAGAACACTCATGTCATAATCTTTTAATAATTCAATCCACCTTCTTTGGCAAAGATTCAGATCCTTTTGATTAAAAACATACTGCAAACTCTTGTGATCAGTAAACACATCAACATGAGCTTCGTACAAATAGTGCCTCCTAATCTTTAAGGCAAATACGACCTCCACTAACTCAAGGTCGTGAGTAGGATAATTATTTTCATGGACTTTATGTTGCCTTGAGGCATAGGTAATAACTTTCCCATTTTGAATCAGCACACACCCTAGCCCAATTCTTGAGGCATCACAATATACCACAAAACCATTCGTCCCTTCTTATAAGGTCAACATCGTAGCGGAAGTAAGTCTATCTTTCGACTATTGAAAACTTTTCTCACATGCTTCCGACCATATGAATTTAGCCTTCTTTTGAGTCGAAGTCGTCAAAGGAGAGGCAATTGAAGAGAAACCTTCAACAAACCTTCTATAATAACTGGCCAAACCCAAAAAGCTTTTAATATCCTAAGAAGTTAGAGGTCTAGGCCAACTCTTAACTGCATCCGTCTTTTTAGGATCTACCTTAATACCCTTGCTTGTTACAATATGACCAAGGAAAGCTACGAACCTTAGCCAAAATTCACAGTTTCTAAACTTTGCAAAAAGTTGTTGGTACTTAAGGATTTTCAATACGATCCTCAAGTGATCCATACGCTCGCCCTCACTCCTTCAATAGATCAAAATATCATTGATGAACACGATCACCGACTAGGAACTTACCATCATTCTTCCTTCCACACTTTGCACAAGTAGACCTAGCCACACAATAACCACTACCATCACCTCTTTGAGGTTTAGGGTTGGACACTCTATCCTTGTTGAACCTTGGAGGAGCGCTAGAGGAACCTTGGTTGGAAAACCTTTGTCTAAACCTTGTCGACTATGTCCATCGGACCTATTCCTAGCTCTTTTCACCTCCGCATTCTTTTCCCTGAGTTTTAATTCCTCAATCTGCTGGGCATGCACAATAAGACGTGAGATATCAATGTCATGGATAATCATTTCCGTAAGGCATTCTTTTTCTACAATGTCTGACACTCCCATCAAAAACTAATTTATTTTAGCACTAGAATTACCCACTACAGTTGGAGCATACTGGGATAGTTGGGTGAACTTTAGAGCATACTCATTTACACTCATACTTCCTTTATGAAGGTTAATAAACTTTGGCATCTTAGCTTCCCTCAACTCCAGGGGAAAGAACCTATCAAGAAACGCCGATTTAAAGACTTCCAACTCTACGAGGCCTGCTCCTACCGGACTTCTTTCCTTCCATTGAACATACCACACTTGAGTAACATCTTTAAATAGGTAAGCGACCAACTTCATATTTTATATCAAAGTCACCCCCAAAATAGAAAGTACCTTATAAACCTCGTCGATAAACCTTATAGAATCCTGCTCCACTTTGGAGCCATAAAATTTCGGAGAGTTCATCCTTGCAAAGTCCCTCACTCTTGAAGCCGCCGAATTAACATTTGGATTCATAGAAGCTACAACCTATATATTGGCTTGAGATTCTAAATTTTGGGCCAATATTTGTAAAGTCGACCTAACCTCCGCATTTTTCATATTCTTAGCCAAAGGTTCTATCGGAGCTTGAGGAGTTTGAGGAGGACCTCCTTGATTTACATTGTCTTCATAATTCCTTCTTTTGAATTCCCTTTGGGTAGTCATATCCTGTAGATCAATGGGTAAGGATTAGGAGAAAGACCTTGTAGAGTTAAACTCTATCGCACGACTTAAGAGTAATGAAATAAGTGAAATTTCCTAAACATCATATAGCTTCTTATTCATAAATGTGGCGCGCTTCAAACTAATGAACAAGACTCTACTAGACGTGGGCTATGAGACATTATCCTAGAATCATTCTAAACCTTGTACTCTGATTACCAAGTTTGTCACGACCCAGGGGTACCCCCTAGACGCAACATGGCATATTGAACTCTGAAGGACTCCATACAAGCCATTTAGTCTTCATAATATAAGCAGTAGAACAATAAGAGTAAAAACACATTTCAATATCTAAAATTTTCATAAACAAAAGTGGAAGTCTAGACTCTAAGTCTCAACATAGCCATCTATTACAATCTTTGAATGAAATAGGGCCTAGCCCATACAACATGTCCAAAAAGGGAAATACATGAATAAAACTACAACATGGGAAAAAGCCATCCTCGAACCATGGGGACTCACCAACTAGATCAGAAGATACTCAAGTCTAAGCTCTAGCCACTATAATGATCACCTCGAGAACCATACCCTACACTTGGGGAAAATGTAGGAAAGTAGGCGTTAGTACAAAAAATGAACTAAGTATGATAGCCATGTATAAAAACATTAAAAATATGCTAAAAGGGACATTTCATTTGAAAGCATACAATTTTCTAAGTTTAAACATCATCATAAAGATAGTGGAAAAGCATAAGTCATACCCATAGGCAATATAGTCATCATCTTTAACACCTTTGAAATCTCATATGAAAGCTTATTGAGTAAACATAGTTAATATTCTTTTTCTTATTGTTATGGGAATAAGCCTTAACCGACATGACACCATGTGAGCTATACATGATCCCCTGGTGTTACCTACACCAAAAAAGGGTTTCCTACTAGCCTATGGTAGAACCATACTTTTAGCCTAGGTGGATCGACTAGCTAAATACCCTATGGAGGTACATAGTTTATGGGATGAGGAGTTTTCTACTAGAAACCCGGACTCAACTTGCGTATAAGGTCTTCATCTCATGAGACATACGTTGGGAACCCGGACTCAACTACTGTAAAAGGATCCCATTTGGAAGTCCGACTCAACTTACGTAAAAGCTTCTATCTCATTTTTAATATCCACTTGATGCTAAGCATTAATTCCCACGGAGTACTAATTAATTCTTGAATTAATTAATATTCATGGAAGAATGTCTTGACACTCAATCCATGCTCAATTCATAAGATAGATCTTAGATCATGCGTGAGAATAACCTTTCACCGTCCATGTCTACATACAAGTCTTAGATTCAATTAGGTAAGAAAGCCTTCCAACCTTAAAATCTTCAGTATGTAAGAAAACCTTTTCGCATCATATCATATTCATGCATAGGTTTGTATATGAGAATATCCTTTCAACAACACAACAAATACATCATAATAATAGACACTTCACTCTCAAATTGTTCATAAAGCATTGACATACATTTCATAAAAACATGCATAATTCTCATACCTTGCCCTTTCAAGGTTCAAAGCTCACTTTCAATCAACACATCTATAATTCAAACACTATACATGTATATCATCATAATTCAAGTAACCTGATCACTATATACATAATTTCATAATAGTCTTCTTTCATCAACAAAGACCCACATCACAAGGTTATAGTTGAGAAATATGGGGATTTCATGGGTTCTTGGGGATTTGTCATAAAAACCATAATAAATCATCAATTCATGCATAATATAACATAATTCAATCATTAGAATCGATTTTGAAAGGAACTCATGACTTTGGAATCAAACCTTAATATTTGAGGATTTCTATCTTTGAAATTGGGATTTCAAAGGGACTCCGTGGATGAAATCTATCCATGGATGAAAGCTACCATACATTAACAATAAATCCAAATGAATTTGGTGTGAAAAACCTTTCTCCTTGAACCCTAGCTCCAACTTCCTCCTTCTTTTTCTTTTTCAAGTTTTAGAGAGAGTATTTGGAGAGGATGAACTTTGGGAATTTATTTGGGTTTTTGGAAATATATATATGAATTAATTGGGTGAGTTTAAGAGTTAAAAAGGTTTGTATAGTGATCCTAATTTAAGGCAAAATGACATCACTTAAGTTGGATTAAAATTGGAAAAGACCCTTAAGTCCTCAACTTAACCGTCCCACAAGCCCCATCCATGAGACCTCACCGACGGACCGTAGATGGACCTACAGTCCATCCTGGTGAACCGTGGTTGGTGGTCTAGGAATTGGTTTTTAGGACATTGACCCACGACTCCCTACCCACGGACTGTGGACCCATCCACATGGCGTGGGTCCTCATCTCATGGTTCACTGCCCCCTACTACCCCATGATTCCCATCCATGAGGCCCATGCACGGGGCACGATTGGCCTTCTAAGGTGGCACCTAAATGTTTTACAATTTGCTAACTTTTCCTCTTTCGGGTACGGGGTGTTACAGAAGCTCCCCCGTAGTAAGGTCGGGTTTCTAGTAACAATCTCATATTCACATAAACTATGTGCGCTCATAGGTTATTAGCTAGTGGATCCACCTAAGCTAAGATTTACCAGTACTACCTTAGGCAAGTGAACCAACCCTTTTCGGTGAGGGAGTCACCGAATTCAATGTTAAGCTCATATGGTCTCTTGTCGGTTAAGGCTAATTCCCCACAATAACAAGAAGTTTAATATTGAACTAAGGCTTGATTAGAGAGGCATCCCGTAGTGTTCAAAGTAATCACGAACTAAGGAATGCTTAAAAAAATATCCCGTAAGTGTTCTAAGTTTTAAAAGATAATGCTAGCTTGCATTCAAGATGATGTTTTGAGTTATGTTTTCCAACTATCTCCATGATGATGTTTAAATCTAGTAAAGTGCATGCTTTCAAGTGAAATGTCTCTTTTAGCATGTTTTCAATGTTTTTATGCATGCCTATCATACTTAGTGCATTTTTGTACTAACACATACTTTTCCTATATTTTTCCAAGTGTAGGGTCCGTTTCTCAAGGTGGTAATTCTCGTGGCTAGAGCTTGGATTGATTGTGTTCCCAAGCTTGGTGAGTCCTCATGATTCGAGGAAGGACTTCTTATATTATAATTTCATTTATGTACTTTCCCTTTTTTGATATGTTGTATGGGTTAGGACCTATTTCATTCACTATTGTAATAGATGGCTATATTAAGACAAGTTGTGTAGACTTATGCTTTCCTTTATGAAAATTTTTGAGACTTGAAATGTGTTTCCTCTCTTTATTCTATTTACTTATGTTATGAGGCTTAAGAGGCTTGTGTGAAGTCCTTCGGAATTCTATACGCCGTGTCACATCTAGGGGGTACCCTTGGGTCGTGACATCCTCCTACCGGCCTTCCTTCCTTCCATTGATTATACTGCCATGAGCAACACCTTTCAATTAAGAAGCAGCTAACTCCGCCTTCTCTACCTCAGTCACCCCATAATAACAAGTACCTTATAGACCTCATCGATAAACTCATGTGGATCTTCCTCAACTTTGCAGCCATAAAATTCCAGAGGGTTCATCCTTGCAAAGTCCCTCACTCTTGAAGCCGCAGAATTAACATTAAGGTTCACGGGAGCAACAATCTCTCTATTGGCTTGAGCCGTCATGGCTTTAGCCAACACTTGAAAAGCTGCCCTATACTCCGAATTTGTTACTTGTTCGGCCAAAGGATCAATCGGAGCTTGAGGAGAGCTCCTTGATTCACATTGTCTTCCTCATTCCTTTTAGTGAAAGCCCTACGAGTAGTCATATCATGTATACCATCGGGTAAGGATTAGGAGAAAGACCTTATAGAGTTAAACTCTATTGCACGACTTAAAAGTAATGAAAGAAGTGGAATTTCTAAAACATCTTATAGCTTCTCATTATTAAATTAGGCGCGATTCACACTCATGAACACGACTCTACAAAGTATGGCTTATAAGGCATAACCCTAGGATCATTCTAAGCCTTGTGCTCTAATTACCAAGTTTATCACGTCCCAGGGGTACGCCCTAGATGTAACAAGGCCTATATAACCCCGAAGGACTCCATACAAACACTTAGTCCTCATAACCTAAGAAAATAAAGTAATAAGAGTAAAACACATTCCAACTCTAAAAAGTTTTCATAAAAGAAAGGGGAAATCTAGACAGTTTGTCTCATCATAGCCATCTATTACAAAATTGAATGAAATAGGGCCTAGCCCATACAACATGTTCAAAAGGGAAAGTACATGAAAGATACTAAACATAGGAAATCTACCCTCGAACCATGAGGACTCACCAAGCTCAGGAAAACAATCAAATCCAAGTTATAGCCATAAGAATAACCACCTTGAGTACCGGACCCTACATTTGTGAAAAATATAGGCAAGATTATGTGTTAGTACAAAATGCACTAAGTATGATAGCCATGCATAAAAAATATTTAAACCGTGCAAAAAGGGACATTTCATTTCAAGGAATGCAATTAACACAGTTTAAACATCATCATAGAGATAGTTGGAAAACATAAGTCATAACATCATCTTCAATGCAAGCGAGCATCATCTTGAAAGACTTTTAATGCTACAAGATACTTCTTTAAGCATGTCATAGTTCATTATTAACTTTTTTTGTGGGAATAAGCCTTAACCGACAATGAGACCATGTGAGCTATAACATGATCACCTAGTGATTCCCACACCGGAAGGGGTTGGCCTACTTGCCTAAGGTAGAACCGGTAAATTTTATCTTAGGTGGATCCACTAGCTAAATAACCTATGGGGAACTTAGTTTATGGGATAAGGAGTTTGCTACTAGAAACCCTACCTTTCTATGGATGAGCTTCCATCTCAATAGATTGCTTCGAGAAACCTAGCCTTACTAGAGGAGAGCTTCCATCTCACTACAGTATCAACTTGGTGCTAAGCATTAAATCCCATGGAGTAATTATTAACTTCTTTACTCATGAAAGGGTGCCATTGGCCTATCTATTCAAGTTAGATCATTGGGATAGCTCTTTAGACCATGCGGGAGGAAACCTTTCACCGTTCATGATTACTTGCTTTAAGATTCAATTAGGTGAGAAAGCCTTTCAATCTTAGAATCTTCATTATGTGAGAAACTCTTTCACATCATGCTCACTATTTTTTATAAGAATGTCCTTTCAACAACACAACAATAAAAACATAATTGATACTTTACTCTCAAAGCATCATTAAGACAATTGCATAGATTTCATAGAAAATGCATAATCTCATACTTTACCTCCTTGAAGTTCAAAACCTACTATCAATCATCACATCTAGAATTCAATCATTATACATGGATTTCGTTATTATTCAGGTGATTCTATCACCTCATGCATTAATTCATAAAATTCCTCTTTCAGCAACGAAGACCCACATCATATCATCAACTTTGAAAAATATGGGAATTACATGAATTCATGGGGAAACAACATAAAAATCATAGGAAATCATCAATTCAGGATTAATATAACTGAATTCAATCATTTAAATCAAGTTTCTTCCCCATGACTTTTAATCAAACCCTAAAAATTGGGGATTTCTACCTTTTTGAAATTGGAGATTTTGAGAGAACTAAATGGATGAAAGATTTCCATGGATGAAAACATTCATACCTTACTATCAGAGCCCAAAGAAATTGATGTACAAATCCTTGATCTTTAACCTTAGCTTGAATCTCATTCTTCTTCTTCAAGTTTCTAGACAGAAAAATATTTTGGAGAGGATGAACTCTGGGAATTAATTTGGGTTTTGGAAAATATGACTTAATTGGGTGAGTTTTAGAGTTAAAATGGCTTATTTAAGGACCCTATACTTAATCAAACCGACCTCACTTTCGTTGGATTAAAACCGGGAAAGACCAATTAGCCCTCAACTTAAAGTGCTCTTCCCAGGGACCACGTGAGGTCCCACGAGCCATGGTCCCCTTCGTGGACCGTGAGGCAGTGCCTAGGCAAGTGTGCCCTTAATCTCTAAATTCTAAGGCATATTCACGGAGGGCTCCACCAGTAGTGGTGCCTACCACGAGATGTGGTCCCTCTCTTGGTCACTAAATAGTGGCTAAACCACCTTACCCTCAACCTCTACAAACCTAAATTCCTTCCACGAGCCTTCCTACGAGTCGTGGTCTTCACCACGAGCCCTAAAGTAGCTCGTGAAGAGGAGTTTATTTTGGCCAGATTGAGGAGGCTACTGCCTAGCCTACAACAAGCCACACCAAGGGACTTTATCTTTACTAGAGCTGTGGTGGTGGTTGTGGTTGCTTGGGAAGTTTCTATGGGAGAGTGGACTGCCCTATCCTCTCCCTTGGCCCTTGCCCACTTTCATCGCTCTAACCCAACACACCTAGCCGTAGATTAGTCTACTAGTTTCTGGGCGTTACAGGAGGGGTCGTGGTCCTTACTTTGCTTTAGGAGATCATGTGGTGGAAATCCAAGCCACTTGTCCAAGACCACAATGGCACCATGCCTCGTGGTAGAAACCACAACTCGTGGAGCCTCACGTGGTGATGGGCAGTCCCCTGTAAGGTATGGGCTAAAAGGATCTTTTCCAGTTTTAATTAGATTAATACTATGTCATTTTACCCAAGCCAAGGACCCCTCTATAAGTTATTTTAACCACCAAAACTCACCTATTCAAATCATTATTTCCAAAACCAAAAAGAAATCCGAAAGTGTTCTTTTCAAATATTTCTCTCTCCAGGACTCGAAAAAGAAGAAAGAGTTGGAGTTAGGATCAAGGTCAAGTCTCCAATTCTCAAGCATTTGTGGGCTTTGTAATCAAGGTATGATGGCTTTTCATCCATGGAATCCTTTCATCCATTGAGTCCCCAAGATTCCCCAATTGAAAAATGGAAATTCCTCAATTTGTGTTAAGGTATTTTACAATTTGGGTATTGATGAATGTTTATCTAATTGATCGGATTATGATTGTTTCTGATTGAATTGATATAATTCCATGTTTTTAGGATGAATTTTTATGTACCCATGCCCAACCCATGTCTAGAAAGATGAAATAGATGTAAATGGGTTTTATGCCATTAAAGGAGAATTTGTGGGTTTAGATGTATCTTTATATGAATGAATTATGGTAGAATTGCCTTGAAATTGAGGCTTATGAGATGATATGATATTTATTTCTTAAGAGTGAAGCATATGATAATTATGATTATAATTGTCTTGAGATTTAGGCATATATGATGATTTGAGGTGTATTGCTTTGAGAATAAAGCTACAATAGAATTGTTGTGGAAGGGATTTACCCACATGATTTTCCTTTATGAATGTATAGATGCATGAATGTGAAAGTTTTCCTCACATAGAATGATTTTAGGTTGAAAGTCTTGCTCACCTAAAATAAATCAAAGGATTTAAGAACTATGATAAAAAGACCTAGCTTGGATTAGCAAAATGAAGTGCTTCTCCGAGGATAGCTTGAATTAGCATAATGAGGTGCTTCTCCATGGATAGCTTGGAATATGATAATGAGGTCCTTCACCATGGATAGCTTGAATTAGCATAATGAGGTGCCTTTCCATGGGTATCTTGAATTGGTAAGATGATACCATTTCAGGGTAGCTTTGATTGGTAATGTGATGCCTCCATGGTATCTTTGATTGGTAATGTGATATGTCCATGATATCTTGAATTGGTGAGGAGATGATACCTCTTCCTGGTAGCTTGGATTGGTAATGTGATGCCTCCATGTAGCTTGGATTGGTAATGTGATACCTCCATCGTAGCTTGTATTGGTAATGGGGTACCTTCATGGTAGCTTGGATTGGTAAGGAGATGATACATTTCCATGTATCTTGGGTTGGTGATACGATACCTTCCGATGGATAGCTTGGATTGGCATGATTATGTCCTCTTTCATGGACAATGGCTTAGCTTGGATTGGCAAGATGACGTGCCTTCCACGGATAATATGAACAACTAAGAATGGACTACTTCTCCATCAAATGTAGCATAGTTATGACGAAACAAGGTTACTTCAAGGACGTATCGTAAGTATGTTTTATGACGAGATTCACATGTTATGATAGGTGATGTGCTTGGATGATGGCCTAAGGTTGCCTACTACAATGAGTAAGACTAGTGGAGGATTTCCCATGTTTTGGCTAAGTATGCTTTGAGATCAATTCAAGGAGTATTCGTCTTATATTGATATGTTCTATTATGTGCATTGATTATGCTTATGACTTACATTGTTTAAATATTATATTTATGTTGATGTTTATGCAAGCTATCATATTTAGTACATGTTTGGACTAACACATAATCTTGCCTACATTTCTTATCCAAATGCAGTGTCCGGCGATTTTGACTCTCATCCCTGTGGCTTGGATCTTAGTAGAAGCAAGACTTGAAGATTAGTGAGTCCTCACAGAATTCGAGGATTGAACCACCATTTCTCTTATGTTCTTATGTTCTTAGTTTTGAACATTGTTGTGTGGGCTGTGTCCCAAGATATTCATGTTTTAGATGGTTTTAAGACAAAGTGTAAAACACTTCCGCTTTTGTTATGAAACTTTGATGTTGTTGAAAATGTTTTAAATTTCCGCTCATTCCTATTATCTTATGTTATGAAAGCTAAGTGGCTTATATGAAGCCTCTCAGAGTCTTGTATGCCACATTACGTCTAGGGTTTAACCCTGGGTCGTGACAATGGAATTCTTTCAATACATGCTTGGTTTCATAAATCCCTTCCTTCATAATCAAAATCTCACATCATATGATCATAACTTGGAAAAAATGGGGATTTGTAACACCACGTATCCGAAAAGAGGACATGAACCAGACTTTTGGAAGTTGCAGGTGCCAGCCACGGAGTCCAACCATGGATCGTAGGTGGGTATGTGAGTTATCCACATTGGCTAAGTATCAGAGGTCCAGGACCACGCCTGACCTACGGCTGGTAGGCCAGACCACGATCTGTGGTTAGGGTCCGTGGTTCGATGGCCAAAATTCCAGTCCTAGATGACCAATGAAGGTTCACCAAGACAAACTGTAGGTCAGACCACGGTCCATTGACTGGGGTCCGTCGAAGGTCAGCTGGCAGTAAATTTTAGCGGTAATTGGGTTTTTCCTAGTTAATTAGCTCCTATACTATATCGTTTTGCCTATATTTAGAACCAAGATATAAGTTTTTTAACCCCTAAATTCAACCCATTCATTCCATTCTTCAAAATTCACAAAAGAATCCCAAATCTCCTCTCAAATATTCTCTCTCTAGAAACTTGAAGAAGAAGAAGAAGAAGGTTCCACATAGGGTTTCAAGCTAAGGTTCCAATTCCTCCATTGAAGGCTAGCAATTGGAATCCAGGTATGATAGTTCTCATCCGTGGATTATTTCATCCATGGAGTTCCCAAATTCCTCTTTTTCAAAAGGTAGAATTCCCCACCCTTGGTGGAATCCACTAGATGAACACCTATCCGGGCTAACCTATGCACATCACGAAGCAATTCCTTTTTTTCATCCTTTATATATGTGTCATGACCCATGGGTACACCCTATATGTAACATGGCGTACTTGACCCCGAAGGGGTCTCATACAAGACCTTAGCATATCATAACATATGATAATATAAAAGTACGGAAATTTTAAAACTTTTCTTTATACAATCAAAGTTTTTTCATAAAAGCAAGCGGAAGTCTTTACTACACTTTTTGTCTCAAACCATCTAATACAACTTTAGAATAAAAATCTTGGGACACAACCCATACAATAGTCTCAACATGAAAATAAAAACATAAAGGAACTAGTGGGTTTTGTCCTCGAAGATATGAGGACTCACCAAAATCTTCAACTCTTTTGCTCCTTAGAAACCTATGTCCAAGAATAAAACTCAAGTCTCCAAACCCTACATTTGATTAGAATGTAGGCAAAATTTGCGTTAGTACAACATGTACTAAATATGTCAGTTAGCATAATCATTAGAGCATAAGGTAAGGGTTAGTCAACATAATCCATAATCCAATACTTCATGAAACATCAATTATAAGCATAAGAGACAATATCATAATAATAATAAGCAAAGTCTCCAATATAAGCATCATAAACTCTTGGTCATGTGTACCATAATAGGACTATTATCAATTAACATGCAAAGCATGCTTGTGCAATGCATGAATAGCATCCCATAATACCATCCAAGCTAAGTATCCATTTTTGGTCACGTTAATCATAGTCTATATGCATAGTCAAGACCTAGGCTTCATGTACTAAGAGAACTATACTTGTAATTAACCTCAAAGAACACTTGTGCAATGCATTAAAGGCATCCCATAATACCATTCACACTAAGCATAACCTTGAAGGCACCATATGCATACTTACCACTCATTGGTGTCATTTTTAGCTTAATTCTTAACCAAGGGAATCTCTCACCTTTAGTCAATCATAACATAACAGGGAAGGAAACTATAGCACAATCATATCTAAGCATACATCTTATAAGAGAAACACTTCATAAGTCACCTTAAGGCAAGTTTGTGCCATGCATGAACAAGATCTCATAATCCTACCCATGCTAAGCTAGACACGTTAGGTTCATCATTCATGTTTATCATTTTTTAAAATCATAAAAACTAGGGGAGTCACCACTAGTGATGCATGTATTGGAAGGCTTCTAAAGCTACAATCCAAACTAGTCATGCTCATGTTCATGAATGCAAGGGGGGAGTCACCTCAAGCCTCACATATCATAGAATCATAAAGGCAAGGGTAATCACCTCTAGTCATACATACAAATGAATCATAGGTATTCGCATCCATGTTCATTATTAATGGAATATAGGTATTCGCCTCCATATTCATTTTAATGTGTAATGTAGGTATTCGCCTCTACATCATCACATAAGGATCATAGGTAATCACCTACATGATCAACCTAAAGGCTAATGGGTAATCACTGCTTGCCTTTGGAGTCACACATATATAAAGGGTAATCACCTCACACTCCCCATGCTTAACTAATTAGGAACAAGGGAACTCACCTCACATTCCTATCACGTAAAGGTATTTTAGGGGAATAACCACAAGTCTCATCACATCTCATAGTACTAGGACTTAGATTCATTTTAGGTGAGAATAGACTTTTAACCTAGAATCATTCTATGTGAGAGAACCTTTCATGTCCTATCATATTCATGCATAATACCATATCTATAATCCTACATTAGACATGGCTATCATCATGACTCAAGTGATTCTATCACTTCATACATTCAACCAGTCATAAGGTAGATTAGGTAGGTAAAAGTCTTCTACCATAACTCTATCCATTAAGCTTCTATTCTCATATAGACTTTAACCTGAAAGCCTTAACATACCTAGTTCATTATATTGGTTTTACTCTCAAAACTCTAATGATCAACATTCATGACTACAAGCCTTACGCTAAAAGCTTTACTTCTTACAATCATTATTCATACCTAGATTTCAAGGTATTCTAATCACATTCTTCATTATTAGGTGATTCTAGTCATAATTCATCATAAAGATTTAACTTCGACTTTACTGGTCAAAACCCATCATATTCACATTATTCTAATTCAATGAATGTCCATATGTTTGCATTCTTGATCAATTAGTACTCATAGCACTAATTCTAGAAGATCATCTAAGAATCATCAAGTTCACCTTTCTTAGCATAAACCTACATAATACCAAATTCCTCAATTAGGCTAGGGTTAATCATGGAAATCACATAAATTCATCATAATATCATAATTCAATACTAAATCAATCACAATTAAGTATTATCCACTTGATTGAAGTCATACTTCAACACTACCCACAATGTAGGAAGAAACCCTAGCTAGATTGGGGTTTTTCTTCACAATTGGGGAGAAACCCAGGGGGGCTCTATGGGTGGAAGAACCCACAGATGAAGAAACTAACATACCTTATGAAAATTCACCATGAAATTGAATAGAAAATTCTTCTCCTTGAACCCTAGACTTCACCTTCTTCTTCTTCTTCTTCTATGGAGTTTTAGAGAGAGAATTATTCTATTTCTTTTTGGTTAGTTGAGAGAATGATTTTGGAATGACTTACTTAGGGGTCTATTAGGCTTATATAGGGGGTTTAATAACTAACTAACCGTCCCCACTTAACCCCTAACTATTTACTAATTAATGCCCAAACCCCTAACTTAAAACTAAAAACCAAAACTCTGCTCACACCTACGAGACCCCCACCCACGGACCATGGGTGGGTCTACTTACCGTGCTTCACCTCCGTAGGTGGAGTTCTGCAGCTCAACATTGCAGGGAAACTTGGCCTTGAACCACGAGCTAGAGTTACGGAGTGTGGATGGACCAACGCCCCGTAGGTGCCATCGGTAGCTCACTCAAAAATGGCAGATTTAGAGATTCTTTTGGCGTCCTCCTCAAGGACCCCTTAGGTGGTCCTTGGGAGGTCGAACCTTGACGCCCTAACCCTAAAATTCTTATTCTAAGTACGGGAATCATTTTTACGATTTTATCCATCATATCAAACTCTAAAACTCTAGCACAAGGCTCTAGAACTCTCCAGTTTAGTTCACTAGTTTTTGGGGTGTTACAATATCTCCCCCTTGGGAACATTCATCCTCGAATCATGATCTAGACACATAATGGAATTAAAGACTCCAAAATAGCAGCCCATCATGCATGAAACATCAGAATAATGCACAATTAAAAGGAGGAAACATCAACTACATCTCAAAACATAATCAATGCAACACAAGGAAGTAGGAACTACATCTAACAACCCAAAATACATGTAATTCTATATTTACTCATTTTCAAGGAGGAACTACCATATCCTAAATAAAACATGATCAACATACACTCATGGATCCAAAATGCAATTTACTCTCAAAAAGCATTTATTCAAGGAGGAATCTTTCAACTCCAAACTAAGGCATGCTCATATATTTATCTCGTAAAGTCGAATTAGGCAACTCATAGTTAATGCACCACAACATGAGGAAATAATCATCCAAAAATCATTTTTATTTAAATCATAAGCTTTCATGAACATGCATCATATAAGGAAATCATGGCAACACATAAACACACAATAACCTTGCTAGCTAGGAACACTATCTCCCCCTTGGGAGTAAGATTATACAAATTCTTCTAAAAATCATCTATCACATGAAAAATGAAGCTCATTCATACTAATGACAACATCAAAGCTTATTATATCAATTGTATCAAGTCATAAAAGACAAGCAACACCGGAATCTAGATAAAGCATAAATTACATACCGGTAGCAACATAAGGAGATCACTCTTGTTCACCTATAGATTGGAGAGCTTAAGGCCTATTCTTCCTTGAAGCCTTCCCGCCCAAACAAATAGGACCGGAGGAAGGGTAGGGTTGGGACCTACGACAATTATCCTCTTTATGTCTAGCAACCTTAGTCCAATGCCTTATCTTGTAGCCCAACTCACCACAACCAAACCAAACATTAGAACCCGCTAAGCATTGACATTCATGACTTCTATCACACTTACTACACACCGGCAATAGAATCTCATTACCATCTTCTTGAGACTTAAGGTTAGACACCCTCTTTTGGTTAAACTTAGGAGTACTTGAGGGAATTTTCTTGGGGAACTTTTGTGTAAAGCTAGGGCGACCATGTCCATCAGACTCATCATCATCCAATCTAGACCTCTTTTTCTCCCTAGATTTTTCTAAAGTTTGGACTCCTCAAGTTGTTGGGCGAAAACCATAAGACGTGAGATATCCATATCATCAATAAGCATTGCCATACGACATTCTTTTCATACAAATTCGGACACTCCCATCATGAGATGATTCATCCTAGCCCTTGAATCCAACACTAAAATTGAAGCATACTTGGAGAGTTGAGTAAAATTTAGAGAGTACTCTTGAACACTCATACTACCTTGCTCAAGGTGAATAAACTCTTGCATCTTAGCCTCCCTCAACTCTAGGGGAAAGAACCTATCAAGGAATGCCTTCTCAAACATCTCCCACTCTATGGGACCCGCTTATACCGGTCTACTCCCCTTCCATTGACCATACCATATTTGAGCTACCCCTTTCAATTGGTAAGCGGCTAATTCTGCTTTCTCTACCAAAGTCACCCCCATGATATCAAGAATCTTATAAAACTCATTTATAAACTCCTTAGGATCTTCCTCCACTTTGGATCCATGAAACTCTGGAGGATTTATCTTAATAAACTTCCTCACTCTTAAAGCTGTGGAATTCACATTAGGCTTCACCGGAGCTACGACCTCTCTATTGGCTTGAGTCGTCATGGCTTGAGCCATCAATTGCATAGTAGACCTAAATTTTGCATTAGTCATATTCTCTCCTATAGGGTCTATTGGAGCTTGAGGAGGAGCTTGGGGTGGAACTTGGAGAGGAACCTCTTGATCCACATTCTCTTCCTCATATCTCCTAGCATTATCCCTTGTATTAGCCATACCCTGAAAAACCATAGGGCACGAATTAGAAGAAGGACCTACTAGAGCCATACTCTATGGCACCACTTACAGAATGAAGAAGTGAGATTTTCTAAACATCCAATAGCCTCATATTCATAAATGTGGCACGCTTCACATTTATGAACAAGACTCTACTAGACGTGGTTTGAGACAATCCTAGAACCATTATAAACCTTGTGCTCTGATTAAAAAGTTTTTCACAACCCAGGAGTACACCCTAGATGTAAAATGGCATGTTTGACCCCGAAGGGGTCTCATACAAGCCCTTAGCATATCATAACATAAGATAATAGAAAAATACATAAATTTTAAAACTTTTCTTTATACAATCGAAGTCTTTTTCATAAAAGCAAGCAGAAGTCTTTACTACACGTTTTATGTCAAACCATCTAATATAACTTTAGAATAAAACTCTTGGGACACAACCCATACAATAGTCTCAACATGAAAATAAAAGACATAAAGGAACTAGCGGGTTTCTTCCTCGAAGCTCTGAGGACTCACTAAAATTTACAACTTCTTTGCTCCTTAGAAACCCATCTCCAAGAATAGAACTCAAGTCTCCAAACCCTACATTTGATTTGAATGTACTCAAAGTATGTATTAGTACAAAATGTATTAAATATGTTAGCTAGAATAATTATAAGAGCATAAGATAAGGGTGAGTCAACATAAGATATAATTCAATACTTCATGAAACATCAATTATAAGCATAAGGGACAATATCATAATAATAAGCAAAGTCTCCAATATAAGCATCATATAAGCATTATTCAACTCTTGGTAACTTGTACCATAGTAGGACTATTCTCAAGTAACCACCAAAGCATACTTGTGCAATTCATGAATAGCATCCCAGAATACCATCCAAGCTAAGTATCCATTTTTGGTCACCTTAATCATAATCTATATGCATAGTCAAGACCTAGGCTTCATGTACTAAGAGCACTATACTTCTAAGTAACCTCAAAGCACACTTGTGCAATGCATGAAAGGCATCCCATAATACCATTCACACTAAGCATAATATTCAAGGTACCATATGCATACTTACCACTTATTGGTCTCATTCTTAGCTTACTTCTTAACAAAGGGAATCTCTCACCTTTATTCAGTTATAACATAACAAGTGTAACGCCCCTCAAAATGAAATAGGATAATTAGAGCTTCACATGCGTGTTAGTAGTTGATAAACTTGTATAAATGTTTGAAAATGAGTTTATAGGTCAGCTTGGTTGAGTTTGAAGTCAAACGTCAAAGTGACGTTCAAGATGTTTGAAAACTAGTAGTTTGCGTGCTCGTGTGTTCTAGTGTGTCTTGCATGTTTTTATGTGTTGTTTGGAGTCGAAAATCAGTGGAGGTGACCCTAGTGTCTTAATAAATGTTTTTAGGGTCAAAAAGTTTGGGTATGACTCCCCGGGACCACCCTAGGGTCCCCGAGGAAGACCCCAACCCTTGGCCTAGCAAGCTGCCAAGGCAGCTTGAAAATGCTCATGGAGGGAGCATGTCCGCGTCGCGGACAAGCTCCACCAAGGACCAAAATGTGTGGTCCGTGTCGCGGACGTATCACGGACTCTTCTGTCTCAAAATTTAATTTAACTTGTTTCCCGATGAAATCTGTGAAAATAAAACTCAAGTTTGACTTGTTTAAAAAGGTCCAACTAAGTGAGGGGTAGTTTGGGCACTTTGGAGAATTATTATAATCGGTTATTCTACCTATTTTAGGGTATTTTAAGTAGGTTAAAACCCCAAAACCTAGAATGAGACCTCATTCTCCAAATTGAACCTTCCCTCTCAAATACATTTCTCTCTCTAGAACTCCATGGACGCCATTGATGAAGCTTCAAGCTAGGGGATGGGTTCCTACCGATTTCTCCTTCAAATTCTAAGGAAATTAATCAGAAAGGTATGGGGATTTTATCTTTGATTCTCCTTTCAATAAAAGAACCAACTCAAAGTGATTTCAATGATTTTCAAAAATACTAAAAACTCCAATTTCAATTCTAAGCTTGGATTCTTGCATGAAAGTATTTCAAATGATGATTTATGTTACTATTGATAGTTTTCAGGTCAAAAACTCCATGAACCCTTGCATATCTTGAAACCCTAATTTTGGATCTAAAGTGGGTCTATTGATTATGAGCTAATAATGTGATATTAATGTGTAGAATGTTATGGGCTATTGATTTATGTAATATTCTATACTGCATTACGAGGAATTGATGGTCAATTGTGTTATATTGGATGTTGGCCTTGAATGGGCAATTGTGACCTAAGGTTTATGATGATGATGAAGTTGTGAATAGATTATTGATTCTAGTATTTTATATATATATGTTGTAGATGTTAGAATTGTGAGGTTTGATCCCTTTGAAAATGGGGAGGTGTTTACATTATAAGCATGTTGGGATCATGGCCTTGTAGGCAAAGTTGGTTGATTGTGGTTTTCAGTAATATGATTATGTGAAGGTCATGTGATACGATGTGAATTGGTGCATGGTCTAAAGAGCATGAAAGGTGACCTTGTGTAGAGACTTTATGTGTTATGCTTGGTTGTTGTCTTCTTTGAATAACTTATAATGAAAGTGAGGTTAGGATAGATTATGTTTACCTACGCTTATACCTAGTGAAGCATGAATGAACGAATGGGAGTTAATGCTAATGAATGAAAGTTGGGTCTATTGTAAGTATAGTCTCATAAAGTACTCCTTTAAATGAATGGGGTTCTTAGATGAAAGGTTTTCTCATCTTTCAATCCAAGAGCTTTCTTAATTAATGAATGAGGGTTAGGATGGGTAATCCTTCGTGAGTTGAGATGAGAATACTTAGTAGCAATCCTTAACCCTAAATGAATGGATGTTGGGCTAGGATGGGTACTCCTTCGTGAGTCGAGATGAGAGTACTTAGCAGCAATCCTTATCCCTAAATGAATGAATGAAATGAATGTCCTAACTCTGTGGGGGAGTAATGTCTAGCACCAACAGGATATGAAAATGGGTGGATACTCCTTCGTTAGTTGAGATGTGAGTATTTAGTAGCAACCCTTAAGATGGGTGCCCCGTCGTTAGTTGAGATGTGGGTACTTAGAAGCAATCCTTCTATCCCTTAACTATGTGCCCACATAGGACTAGCTAGTGGTC